>JANITX010000010.1:48256563-48277933 GCA_027564395.1 Erythroxylum ulei | reverse complement strand
ATTAACTAAAGGTTAAATAAAAAAAATTGAAATATAACTGAAAGAGATTATCTTTACTCATCGAATAATTTGAAGTTTAACTAGAAAAATTGATTATTAAATGAAAATTAATTGATTTATTTAATTTCAAAAAATTATTAATTTATAAAAATTGACTTACTGGTTAATTTCAACAACAGAAGTTATTACAATAAATTGAACTAAAAATTAAAAACATGATTAAAAATTAATTTAATTAAAATTTTTATCAAACTGGTTGAATTAGTTAAGTTTTTTAATTATTCTTTGAAATTTTTATCATCGAGAATTCGGGTTACTGCGACGTATACTATGAACTATACAAAAAGGTATCGACTTCATTCCAATCGGATTTGAGCTTATCCACTCACAAATCGCCTTTGACGTATTAGCCTTGCAACATTATGAAGTGTAAACACACCAAAGCATGGGGGAGAAAACTCGAGAAGAAATAGAATGTGTGAGATGCGACAGCAACAGTCCAGTGGATCGAAGAGGAGGCAAAAGAAATTACGCACTCTTGTTTTTGTTTTTGATTTTGTTTTTAGTTTATTGTCGAAATTTCACTCAAGTAATTTAGAGTTCAGACATTGGTACGGGTAATCCTAAATAAGACATGTGTCGACCATGTCGATATGCTTTTTGGGTTTGGTCGGGTAGCATTGTTACCTACCTGCAGCTAGCCATGCCTTTCAACGAGTTTTGTCCCACGACATTAAATTACGTTACACTTCATACACGTTTAACTGGTCACTGGCGACTTAGATTCTTATTGTCAGGCGGCAAAACTTATCTGCTTTAATTCAACTCAAAATTAACAAGTCTTGTGCAGATTTTAGACTGAATTTGAGTTATTTTTCTATAATTTCAAATTTGAGATCGGATTTGAGCGACAACTGTCATGTTAAATTAAACAATGTCGTTTTATTAATTAAATGCAAAGATCTCCGTATCGTTTACTTCGTAAAACATTACAACAACCATGTAATCCAATTAAATCATTTAACAATTTAATGTTCTTGTGAATAGCGATGGAAATTCCAAGTATACTACATGGCTGGTCTCCAAGTTTGAAAGAGTATGGAAGTTGGCACGTACTTCACAACTTAGTCAAAGGAGTGGAGGAATTCTCATGGAGGCCGAGTCTTTGCAAAGGTGTTTAACGTTGAAAATTCAATGCCCGATTCGATTCCACATCAAAGAAAACATTCCATTCGGTTCGACGGCTCAGATTTTAGCAGACGTTGAACAGTAAGCCTATGAATCTTGTAAGAGAGTGTGTTGTTGCAGCATGGATACGTAAGTTGGATGCGGTAGATAGGTATGTAACACTGAGTTGGAGGCAGCGCACGTGTTCGAAATAATGGCCCACAGACAAGAAAGGGACGGCTCTGGGACAGTGGGGAACGCTCGTTGATTTGAATAGGTTCTTTAATAGCAGTCTCTGTACTCCCTATCACTGTGGCCGCGTGGTAACAGATTGTGACGTAATTATTTTTGTCTGAACTTAGTTTAAAATTTAATTAAAAAGGATATTATTTCAATTACAAGATTCTTTAGGCATTGAACAAAATAAAATTGTTTTATTAAAATGTAATAAAATAATATTATTTTAACTGTTATTAGTATTATTTTTATTATATAGTCATTTAGAAATAACCACCCTACTATTTCAGATAAAGGTTATGACTAGATTTTTTCAAACCTCACATTTTAGTAAAAATTTTACTAGAGTGATTTTTTTTCCAACTTCAGTCCAAACTGAGATGTAATTTCAATTGGGTTAAAACGACATTATTTTACGGAAAAAGTTTTCAGCCATTAATCAATATTGTTGTTACTCTTCAAATTTTCACTAAGTTCTATTTACTTAGAGATATAAAAATTAGATTATTAATTGATTGTTAAAATTGTGACATTGTTTTGTTAAATTTTAAATTAAACAACATCTGAGCGATTGTTGTTTTTAAATTCAATCTTTAATTTAAATTTTGTTCGTTAATTTCAAGTAAGATCGAATTGGCCCCAAATTAAAATGTTATCCCTCGACAAATATTTGTGAAATCTCATGATAAATTTGGGAAGGACGGCTAGCCATAGACATATTGAATCAACAAATATAATAAAACATTTTTATCCAATTATGTTAAAGCATAAATGTAGGCTTACCTCTTAATGATAATGACCATAGAGGAAATGAGGCAAGCAAATTGAAGAATTTAACCTTGGAAGTTTGAAGATTTCGAGTAAAAACTTGGACGTCTGTGAGTTTGAGTGCTGCCAAAGTCTACAATTCGTGGGCCTTCTATTCAACGACTCAAACCTAACCCAAACCTTTTTCCACAATGTTTGTTGGTACGTATAAAGCTCATCTTGAGACTTGAATTTTCCCTGAAGTTGATCGTTAATAATGTTGCATGGTAGTTTTATTTAGATCTGATTAAGTAAGATTTTAATATTCAACGATTCTCGCGGTGTTTATCTCGCACACTTGAATAAACAATGTTACAAAAATAATAAAAAAACAAGATAGATACGATAAAACGAATATTTACGTCATTTTTTTTCAAAAGAATACAAAAAATAATCTTTCTGACTGAATGAAGAGAACAAAACTCGAATAAGCTATATATAGACATTCTAACTTAGAAGCCAAGTTATATTTAAAATCTCATTTAGATTGAACTACTTAAAATCGTGCTAAGATCACGTTTATCTCTATTAGATTACATCACGTAGACCTCAATCTAAATAAGTCTCTAATTAAGAAGATAAAATCTATAAGATAACAGAAAGATAAAGTTTACATTTAAATAAAAAACTAATACCTTTATCTTCGAAAATCTCTACTATCTTCTAACGTTGAGTCTCACAACAACTCTAACTCTTAGTTGTCGCTATATTATCTAAGATCTCCCCACAATCTCTATCTGCTGATAATACAGTGTGATCTTGCCGAAGCTCATAGCACATTGGCCTGATTTAATGCTTCTCATAACAAGTCCGCTAGCCGTGGTCTATTCATCCGAGCATGAGTCAAGTCCTTAGTCTATCAAATTCTTAGCTTGGGTCGAGTCAATCTCCGCAAGGTCTAAAACTCTACCATTAGTACTAAGTATGATCCCACTCGCCCATGTTTGCCTTAATATTTTCACATGCCTCCTTCATGCGTATAATCAAGCTAACCTTCCTTCTAAGGCGCATCGTGAAGGCCACTGAGAAGTACTCCGATAGTTAAGGGTCTAACAGTTGTATTATTGTCAGAAGAGATAGTAAGAGTTAGGCGTAAAAAAATATAAATTTTATTATAATTTAAAAATTATTATTCTTTAAAATTATTGAAAAGTTATTTTTAAATTTTTAGTTTTTTCTTTAAATAACCTAATTGTAAATTTTGATTAGAAGATAACAACAAAATACATATAATATTAACATCAAATATAATAACAACAATGATACTCAGTGAAAGTTTCGCTGATATAAAGAGTTTGGAAATCTTCAGTAATATTCAATCTTATCCTTAATTATTAGGAAAGTTTGTTCTAATTAACCCACAAACATATACATATTAAAATAATAAAATTAAAAAATTACAAATAAAATAAAATAAAAATAAATACATATAATGAATATATATGAAATAATCAAATGTTGTTTATATAACAATGGATACAAACTCTTAAACTTTAAACTAAAGTAATTAAATTCAACTCTATCTAATAATTAAGGATCACAATGAGAGGTCTATGGACCTAGTTTTAAGTTTTTCCTATTTAAAAAAAAAACTTATAGGCTAGGTCTAGACCCAACGACTCGAGGTCTAACTATTTTAAGCAAAATAACATCTTTTTACTTAGAAGAATTAAGATTTGGGTAGGCCTGGGTCTAGGTAATTAAACTCAGACCCAATTAAAAAAAGATTTTTTTTTAATTTTAATTTTAATTTTTTAAAAAATATTTTAAAATTTTGACAAAACTAACTCTTAAGTCTATCCGTTGTCATCCCTACTAATAATTATCTTAAATTATTTATTTAAATCAATTTTAATTAGTTTAGATCGGATTTAATAATTGAGTTATATTATCAAATTAATAATATTAAATTGGTTCATATTTATTGAATATGTTACGTGTATTTTTATTGTTACTATTTAACAAATAAAATATTTTTAAAAAAATTAAAAACTAAAAATTTTATTAAAATTTTAAAGATTAATTTTTTTAAAAGATTTTTGAAAATATAAGATAGATAGAACGTCTTTTACCTAAGAGTTGTAGCATTAGGCTTGCCAAGTGTCATCGCTTCACATGTTCAACAGCTCGTCGTGCAGTTCAGTTCCAACTCCTCCAATTCTTTTAAGGTGGTCTAATCACCAAGACAAAACATTATTCCTTTCGAATCTTTTAATGTTGATTCTTCAAGATCTTTCGATTCTGCTCCCTTTTCATGAACAAGGAACATGCAAGCACCATGAATATCCCAAAACTGCAGGCCGAAACTGAGGACTCAGCTTTGGCTCCATGCACATTTTCAACATCCATGTGCTGTTATTATATTAGCTCCATAAGATTGACTCCGCACAGAACATGTATGCAAGTTTTGCTTTTCCAGTGTTCAAGAGCCACTTAATGTCTCGGAGGAACTTTCAAATTCAAACGTGACAGTATTCAGACTTCCCAGGTTCAACAGGTAATGCAGAAGCAGCCACATGACTGCCCAATCAATTCACGGTAAAAGAAAGAAACTCTAGAATGGTGTCGTTAACTCGAGAACTATTCAATGTGAGTAACAATATAAACATATTACTAGGGTTGGAAAATCGGCCATTCAACTTACATTAATTGGAGTTTGGACCAAATTTGAAATTAAAAAAGTCCAAACAATTTGGTACGAACAGTTTAAACCGATTCGAATTAGTTTGTTCAAATTCACGTCATTTTACAAAACGATATTATTTTATTCCACGTACAAAATGCCGGGATTTTTAATGTGGAAGATACCACGTACGTTTCACGTGACATTTTCGTGGACTGGATCTATTCCAATATATTACTTGGGTTGGACTTTAATGCTACTGGGCCCAGAGGCTTCACACCTCAGTTTGGGTCACTAACACTGAAACACAATGCTCTTAAGTAAACAAAGGATTTGTTTGCATATTCAATAATTTTAAGTAATGATCATATGTTTTTAATATTGGAGTAACTTAACTTACAAGTGTTATCTCTACGTAATAATTACAATTATTTCAAAATCCAACAACTTTATAATAAAGTAACTAGAGATATAAACTTTATTCAATTTTATATTATTAGTCCAAACTTGTATTAAAATGTTTAAAATTTTATTTTTTAACAAAAATAATCCGTCGTTCAGTTTTCTGTTAATGTGAATAACGTAACGAGCTGCGTCATATTAGTATTTTTGTCACGTAATTACTAAAGTTCTATGGCCTTAATAATTCTTATTAATAAAAAATTGACCCTTTTTTATCAATAAGTTCAGTTATTATGGTTTGTTAATATTTAAGGATGACAATGACTCAATCCCGCCTAGCCTGAGACTACAAGCCCAAGCCCAACTCGGCTCGGTCCGAATTGTTTTTTAAATTACAAATGTCAAAACAATGTCTTTTTATTAATACTTGCCAAAACTTAGGTAAAGTCGGGCTCAAATAGTTCAAACCCTAAATCCGATCAACCTAGACCCTACCCGTTGATCTCGGGTCAAGCCAGGCCTAAGCTCTACTAATATTTGGATTACTAATGCATAATTGGTCAATTTAAAATTAGTGCCATAGTTGAAAAGTTATCAATGATAGAGAATAATTAATTTTCTTTTAGCATCTATTTTCTTCACCCTTTACATTGTGTTTAACGGAGAAGTCGTTAGATATTTTTCTAAAAATAGTTAGATTAGAGACAATTGCTAATAAAGGTAATTATATTAATTGCTTGATAATAGTTATTTTATTTATTATAATTAAGTTTAACAAGATATTAATTTTAGTCTACAAATTTAAATAATGAAAATTTTGATTAATTAATTAAAATAAATAAAAATATCATTTTAATTTGAATTAATGCTCAATTAATTCAGAAATTAGAATATAAACAAATAATTTAAATTTTTAATTATTCCAACCTATTCAATTTAATTTACCTTAATAACTTTTATTAATAAAAAAGAGTCAATTTTTTTGTTAATTTATAAATTAACTAATTTTATAATATACTTATTAATTTTATTTAATGTTTATTATACAGTACTAAATTTATAATTATATATTGTTTATCTTACTACGCATGATTAGTTCGGATTCTGAATCCACTTACATCTTGACCATTTATTACGCTTTGTCGTTTAGATGGAGGCATCCGCAACAAACAGCTAGATAGATGGACGAAAGAATATACGGCATGTGTCGTTGGATTCCAGTTTCCGAAATTACCCACCTTTGTTTATAAGTCTCTCGGGCTTGTGGAGGTTAGAATAGTAATAAGCACGAAACTCGATTTTTCATTGTAGTATTCGCTGAAGAACAGTGTTTTTTTTTCTCGGTCTCTTTCTCTTTCTCACCTAAGCTCGATCTACCGAAACCGAAATAGGTGAACAAGAAGAGGACTCTCTGATTAGTACTGGTCAAATCATCAGAGACAAAGAGAGGTAAACAATTTTACCATTTTAGCTACGTGATCTGAAACTTATGCTTTGCTCCTCATTTGAATTTGTGTTCGGAGGTTAACGGTGGTATTGTAGATTAACTTAATTTTCTAGGGGCTCGTTTGGTTTCTGAGGAAACCTGACAAGAAGTGATAATTGTTTATTTGAGGTTATCTTGTCTGGGCTTTGTCGAAAAACTTAATTACGAGCATAAGGTTTGATTCTCGGGGAAAGTGAAATGTTGCTTATGTACTTTTCTGAGCGTAGGAATTTGCTAATTGATTGATGCGTGTCGTGATGGGATTTGTCTTTTATATGACTTTTCTTTGATTTCTTTTTCTACTGTTTACTTCATGAAAACTGAGTTGGTTTGGGTTTTCTGAGATTTTTGTGCTGTGCATATGAGCTTAGTCATTTTGGTGCTTGAGATGGTGATTTATTGTTTTTATTTTATGACCTGTGTGAGCTAGATGAAAGAGATTAGAGATGGAGTCAAGAGTGACAGAAGATCAAAATCTTCGTCAGCTGGCTCCCTTCCGCTTATTCTCGATATAGACGAATTTAAGGTATTAAGTATTAACTCCTGCAACATGGTTTTATATTTTTCTCCTCCCTTGCTATTTCCTGTTCCTAATTTGGGTTACTATTTCAATTGGTGGCTGGTTTAAATGTAGGGTGATTTTTCATTTGATGTACTATTTGGAAAGTTGGTAAACGATCTCCTTCCAGCTTTCCTCGAAGATGATGCAGACTCTGTAGATGGACATGGTGGCATTGCGACTGATGCCTTACCTAATGGGCATGCGAGGGCCTCTTCTGATGCAGCAAAATTTGCACAAGTGCAAGCTTCACCCTTTTTTCCCGAAGTAGATGCTCTGTTATCATTGTTCAAGGATTCATGCAAGGAATTGATTGATCTTCGGAAACAGGTCGGCTTCTGATTTTACAAGTGATGGACTTTTAAGAATTATTAGATGTCTTTTTGGCTGAAGTTCTCTTCTTTCTTCGAAGATTGATGGAAAGCTTTACAATCTCAAGAAGGATGTTTCTGCACAAGATTCTAAGCACCGCAAGACACTTGCTGAGGTTGTTATGAAGATGGCCTCTATGAATGTTTCATTATGAACTGTAATGAAGATATCAATTTCCTTTTCTAAAATAATTCCTGAAAGGTTGCATAGTATCAGATATATCTGTGGATATTGGAGCAAGTTTCTACTTCCCTTTGATTTAGAAGAACAAAAACTTGCAACTGTGACCTCATGGTGATACACAAAAGATATCATTTTGGTTTGATGTGCTCTTTGGTTAGTTGTTCAACTGGAAAATAAGTCTAGTTTTAGTTTCATTTGCTGTATTTGTTTTATTGTTCAGCTGGAAAAGGGTGTAGATGCCTTGTTCGATAGTTTTGCTAGGTTGGACTCACGTATTTCAAGTGTTGGACAAACTGCTGCCAAAATTGGAGATCATTTGCAGGTAAATTTTCACTTTTACCTGTGTTTGACCACAGCAATATACAGAAATGAAGAAAAGAAAAGTGGACATATTATGATATCCTTCGTCTCATTTTGCTCATTAGAGTGCAGATGCTCAGAGGGAAACAGCCAGTCAGACAATAGATCTCATAAAGGTATCATAATCAATATTTTTTCCTTTTATCTAGGGATTTTTTTTAAACACATTGCTGCTTGTTTCCTACAGTATTTGATGGAGTTTAATGGCAGCCCTGGTGACCTAATTCAACATTCACCTTTGTTTTCTGATGATAGCCGTGTAGCTGAGGCAGCTTCAGTTGCACAGAAATTACGTAAGATGGTCGTCACTTTATGGTACCTTCAATATTGAATAGTTCAATAATTGAGTTGCCTGATGTGTAAGGTCTTAATTTCTTTGTATGATTCGCACCTCCACTTTTTGTAATATGAAGAAGTGAACCTCATTTTAGCTTGACTGCAAATTATCAAAGTAGAACTTAGGCTCTATGATATTGGAATTGCTAATAACCAACATAGTTAATTGGCAGCATGCTATCTTGAAGTCACCACCGACCTCAACAAACACATGCAAATCATTTTCATTATCAATCTACAAACAAGGGCTGAGATAGAGAAGGGTCATATGATGCCAAATTCTTTACAACTTACTCTTACATCTGAGGAATTCTATGAGTGTAGAGTTGTGAGTCAGCCATACACATGGTAGATTTATTGTCCTCTTTAAGAGCTAGGTGCTGCATGTGACTTTCTCATGCAGTCTCAATGTTTGATTAGTTAAGATACCTGATAGGATGAGTTAATTTGTGTCATTTGTAGCAATTGAGTGGTACACATAACATAGTTTACTGAAGATTTAGCGGTGATTGAGTTTGTCAGGAGATGAATTTGTGTGATTATCACAAACTTTGCAGTTTGCATACCTTTCCTTTACAATTTACATTCTGAAAAACCTTGTTTGGGCATATGCATAAGATTGTGTCATTTCATTGCTGATGGTCCATTGTACTATTTACATGTAGTCTGTGGCCATAAAGCAAATAGTTATTGAATATTTTTTAAGTTGGTGGCTCTTCTCTATCAAAATTTACAACTTTTCTATGACATGATTTTTTGTCTTGGTACTTATCTGAATTTTAGGATCATTTGCTGAGGAAGACATTGGAAGACAAAGCATTTCAGTGCCGTCAGTTGTGGGAAATGCAACTGCCAGCAGAGGATTAGAAGTTGCTGTTGCAAATCTTCAGGATTATTGCAATGGTATGGGAACTTTTACAGTTCTATGATAGCATTTGGAATGGTGTTTTATAATGATGATTTGCTTTTATTTTCCTCTGGATTGTTCTATATAGAACTGGAGAATAGATTATTGTCTAGATTCGATGCTGCATCACAAAGAAGAGAATTGTCAACAATGGCAGAATGTGCAAAAATTCTATCACAGGTAATTATGCCCTATAAAATTAGGCAGAGTTCAGTGATAGGACTCTCGGGAATCATTGCTAATTGTGGGTTTAGCTAGAAAAGCTGCATCTAATATGGTCACAAGTGGTTGACTATTGTACTTAATCTGATTTCTTTAAAGAAATCTAGGAGGGTAGTACAGGAAGCACTCAATCCTCATCTTCTTTTAAGCAATAATTGTGATGGGAATTTCATTAAAAATTGAGGGTTCTGTGCTGCAGTTTAACAGGGGCACTAGTGCGATGCAACATTATGTGGCCACACGTCCAATGTTCATTGATGTGGAGGTCATGAATGCGGACACAAGATTGGTTCTTGGAGATCAGGGTTCTCAAGCCAGTCCCAGTAATGTTGCTCGTGGCCTTTCTTCCTTGTACAAAGAGATCACAGGTTTGGAAGAAACCATTTGTTTGATGCAAGCCCTTGAATTACTCAAAGCATATGTTAGTGTTACATCTTGGTGTTAGTGTTACATCTTTGTTCTATCTTGTAGATACTGTTCGTAAAGAAGCAGCCACAATTATGGCAGTATTTCCATCTCCTAATGAAGTCATGTCAATCTTAGTATCGCGAGTGTTGGAGCAGCGAGTTACAGCAATATTGGACAAGTTATTAGTGAAACCATCACTTGTGAATTTGCCTCCAGTGGAACAAGGCGGGCTTTTATTAGTGAGTCCTATTTCTAGTGCCAGTTGTTTTTCTTGTATATCTAGATGTCAGCTTGAAATGGCAATCAGATCTTGACATAATTCCTTCTTCGTTGAGGGATCAGTATCTTAGAATGCTAGCAGTGGCATATGAGAAGACACAAGAACTTGCTAGAGACCTACGAGCTGTAGGATGTGGTGACTTGGACATTGAGGGTAATTTACTCTTTCTATTTTACAGTCTACTTGTAAATATTCACTGCATAACGCTTTGCAATGTTGAAGCAGCTGTTATTTATGTTTAGTTCTGTTATCAAAGGGTTTTATTTACAGTTGTTATCTCATAAATTGTCTTTAACCAATTAACCAGTAGAGTTTCATTTGTAGGTTGTGTCCTAGTTCTTCAAACTTCCCACCATCCATACATTTCCTTTGTTTTACTTTGGTGTTAACTGCAATCTACATTCATTCAGGCCTCACAGAGTCTTTGTTTTCTTCTCACAAGGATGAATATTCTGAACACGAGCAAGCCTCTCTTAGACAACTATATAAAGCAAAGGTTTGTACCACCTTCTTGCGCTTGTTTGAATTGACAAATGCATTCGTTTCTCTTCTTCTTTTTCTTTTTCTTTTTTTTTGCAGTGACACACTGATTACCTCTTGCAGATGGAAGAATTGCGCACTGAGGGCCAGCAGCTCTCAGAGTCAACTGGCTCGATTGGGCGTGCAAGGGGAGCTTCAGTAGCATCCTCTCAGCATCAGATATCTGTGACTGTTGTAACAGAGTTTGTGCGTTGGAATGAAGAAGCAGTATTGAGATGCACATTGTTTTCATCTCAGGTCATGATTGTTCCTGCACTCAATATGACATAGTACAATTCATCATATAGCTAAATATTCATGCATGCACAAACATGCCAATTTCTGATTTCTACAAATTTGCAGAATTTATTATGCATGATATGATAAATTTACTGTTCCTTTTATGATGCCAAAAATTGTAGGGGAACTATTTTTTGACTTCACAATCATTGAAAATCTCTGAAATTTCCAAAATTTTGTCCAGTTAGGCTGAAATATGAAAATTTAAGTATGGGAATTGTCACTTTACTGTTTTAGATTAGAAATTTGATGGTTTTTCAATTGATTAATTTTAATATACTTTTACAGCCTGCTGCTCTTGCAACAAATGTGAAGACGGTGTTCACTTGCTTGCTTGACCAAGTAAGTTGTTTACTTTAATTTGCCAAATTAGGGGAATTATGTACCAGTTACTCAAACATGCTATTTCCCAGGTTGCAATATATATAACAGAAGGTCTTGAACGGGCTAGAGATAGCCTGACTGAAGCTGCAGCTTTGAGGGAAAGGTTTGTGCTGGGCACTAGTGTTAGTAGAAGGGTGGCTGCTGCAGCTGCTTCTGCTGTAATTTCCTAACCGTAACACTTCTTTCTATTGTTGTCTCTATGTTGATGATTTATGAAGGTGATAAATAACTTAGCCTAAACTGGATTAGATAAGTAAAATGATATTGGCATGTAGGCAGAAGCTGCTGCAGCTGCTGGTGAGAACAGTTTCAGATCTTTCATGGTTGCTGTACAACGTTGCGGCAGTAGCGTGGCCATAGTTCAGCAAGTATGTTGGGCCATTTGATTTTGCAAAGTTGTCAAGATTAGAAGAGATTCTACATTTTCCAGAACCTAAATTAGTTTGAACTTTTATCTGCAGTATTTTGCAAATTCTATATCTCGGCTTTTACTATCTGTAGAGGGTGCACATGCTGCCTCTTGTGAAGAAATGGCAACAGCTATGTCCAGTGCAGAGGGTGCTGCATACAAAGGGCTTCAACAATGCATTGAGACTGTTATGGCTGAGGTTGGTTCTTAGCTGTTCTTCTCTTGTATTCTATGATAGCCTCTGTGTGGTAATTTACTTTTGTGTGGTATGACTTTGAAATGTCAAATTCTTAGGTTGAGCGGTTGTTATCTGCTGAACAAAAGGCTACTGATTATCGGTCACCTGATGACGGAATTGCTCCTGATCATCGTCCAACAAATGCTTGCACGAGGTACTTAAACTTGGAATGTGTGTGTTGAGCTTAGATCTCTCTAGTGAATTTGACATGGAAGTACTAATGTTCTATTATAATCTTTTCAGCATTACTATCATGCTTCTGTTTGCAATACCTGAAATTGACTCATCTCCATGTCTACACATTGACTAGCTGGGAATCCTTTAAGTGGACATTATTAGCTTTATTGGAGGCCCTAGAATGCAATGCCCTACCTTCTCATATGTCGGGATGACATGAGAAATACACTTTATACTGATGTATTTGGGAATTAGCATGAAAATTAATCCCAAAATATATTTTATTTGTTTATTCCAAATCATGCTTTTGAATCTGTGGACTAGGGTTGTGGCATATCTGTCTCGTGTGCTTGAGGCTGCATTCACTGCTTTAGATGGTCTTAACAAACAAGCCTTCTTGACAGAACTGGTGAGATAAATTTTCCTGCTATTGGTTCATATAATCCCTTCTCTTTCTGTATAATTTTTCCTAATATTTACTCTTTCCCTCCTGTGTTTTTACCTAAAAAACTTTTTCATGGCCTTGTTCACTTTTTATGAATATTTATTCTGCAAAATCCATAAGTTGAAGTTGAAATTGCTATGATATAGCTTCCACATCTGATTTGTTGGTTTTTTACCATTATAGGGAAATCGTTTGCATAAAGGACTGCTTAATCACTGGCAGAAGTTCACTTTTAATCCCAGGTAATTCTTGATGTAATATTATATGCCAAGAATGTTATATTGAAGTATGGGATGCCCATTGACTGCTTGATCTAATGGGGTTGCGTGTTCAATTTCTGTTGAATTTCATTTCTGTATCTATTCAAAATTGAAATGTGCTCTTGTCTGTAAGACTGAAGATTTCAAATTTTCAAGAAAGCATTATCTCATCTAACTGTCAAATTTTAATATCTTTGGAATATCTGTGTTGTAAGAGACATTTTAAGCTTGTAGCATTGCAATATCACTACTGTATAGTGTTTTCAGAGAAGGGAAAGCGATCTGAAACTTAAGATCCTCATTTCCGTAACTTGATTGCCTCTGTTGCTTATAAATGTAGCCTAGAAATAGAAATCAGATCATCCTTTAGTCTTGGAAGCTCAGTCTGGGTGTAGCGTTGGATGTAACTGGGTTGCATCTGGATTCTCAGAAAGTTGAGTCATTCTTTTAGAAACTTAATTAAATTTAGTGCCATTTGTGAGATACCATTAAGTTTTTTTTAAAGTTTTTCTGTACATTTCTGTGATCATTTTGTTTCACATAATTCTTTGGCATTATGTTCTCCAATTTTGTTTTGCAGTGGAGGACTGCGGTTGAAACGTGATATAACTGAGTATGGAGAATTTGTTCGCAGTTTTAATACCCCCTCTGTTGATGAGAAGTTTGAATTGCTGGGCATGTAAGTTGCAAGATTTTCTGAACTTTCTGTTTTTCCTTGCAGAATGCAATTTCCAATTTTACCAACGATCTATTTCTTTGCAGAATGGCTAATGTGTTTATAGTAGCTCCAGAAAGCCTTTCCACTCTGTTTGAGGGCACTCCAAGTATCCGTAAAGATGCACAAAGGTATCATCCAGTATAAACATGGTCATTGTTTCATACAGTTAATTTTAAAGCCGATCATAGTTATTTCTGAGTTTTGCATATCGGAATGAGCTCAATCTTTATTTTGGCTCTGCTATAGTCAGCCAAGCATCAAATCCAAACTACTAGAGATGATTACTATTTGTCTGGTCGGACATCTTTAAAAGACAGACTGCAAAAGCTGCATGAATATTTACAAGCTTCAGTCCAATTCTTGAGGAAAGTTTTTGCTTTTGACAAAGGATAATTACTTAGAAAAGTTTACCAGTCTTGGAAATTCTATTCCCTGGGCACCATTTTCATTGGGATTGGTCCACAGATTGGAAAATTTACTCTTAAATGCATTTGAAAGATTACTTAAATATGCATAGTTGTTGGTGATATGAGCACGATTCCTTTCAGTTATTGTAATCTGAAAACCTCAAAGTTCTTGAACCAAACACCAGAAAGGAAGATCTTTAGGTGGAAAGTTGCATTGTGGAATTACCTATTTTTGACCTTTGTTTGTAACCTTATCTTCCCGGTTTCATGCTTCCTGTTCTGGAGTGATTTAGTTCAAGCAAGATTGTTTTCCTCTGATGAGTGTTGATGTACTTGGTTATCGACCAGGTTTATTCAACTTAGAGACGACTATAAGAGTGCAAAACTGGCTTCCAAATTCAGCTCCTTTTGGACTAGCTAGTTGATAACGAAGTGAGGTTGATATATACAGAAGATCCAGCATCACTGTTGGATTCTCAAGGTTGGACAGAGATCAAGTCAGTGATTTGTTTGGGAATCAGTTCTGTTCCAAGTACCATTGAGCTGACAAAAGAATCGGGTAGAGCTTTTCTCTTGAACCTTTTTTTATTAGTTTAATTTCTCTACTTCTCAATCATAGTTTTATGATAGATGCAATAAACATATGTTTTTGATGCTCCTTTTGTATGTTAGGCTTGCGATTTTTTCATCTCTTGGCCTCTATGTTCTTGTAAATGATAATTCTTAGACTTCACATCAGGGGTGAGATTGCTTTGCTCCATATGATGGATGTATCCTTGAATACATAACTATTACCAGTTGAAAGTAGTGGATTCTTGTATTTTTCTCAAATGAACAATTCCATCATAGTTTCTCCATATACAATATTCCGCTCATATATGACCTCTTCAAGGGATTTTCAGGATGTTAGTTTCTTGTTTTCATTTTGATAAAAGGATGGAAATTATTAGCAAGCTTTTAGGCTTGGCAAAAAGCCCGATTTGACAGGCTTTGTGTTGGTTTTGGGCCTATATTCAGGCCTAGGCCTGGACCAGCGCGTTGCCAAGCATTAAAGCTTCGAGTTGTTCCCAACAGCATTCCGTGGTCATGTCCATGGACTGCAAACACCTGAAAAAGGCCACAATAGCAACTCACGATGGAACTTCCACATATAGGGGCTTAAAATTGCCTTGTACTTGCACCGAAACCTCACAAATTGGCAAGAAGAAAAGGTTTACCTAGTGGTGATTAAGACCTCTGTCACCTCTTAAGTTGTGCTGGGTGGGACGCCTCCTATTTATGCTAGTGTGGCACATCCCTCCACTATCTACCACGCACCTCGCCCTCCCTCTCTCTCTCTCTTCTGGATTCCAATATAGCATAAAGAGATTTGATTGACCAAGAACTCTCAGTGGGGTAGTTCATGGTGGTTATCTTCTTGGATAGACAAGGTATCTATATCTATCAGTAGCATCTAGCACCACCAACCCCATGAAAGGAACTTCTTCTAAGACGTTCAAGACCCACATTCTCCACTATATCCTAGCGTAGTGCCTAATTCATCATACTGTCAGCGCACAACCATATCGAATCTTCCACTAAATTGTAGTTGTAACTTAACTAGATGTCTTCTTCTATCTCATTCGTAGTTAGATATGTAGGAATTGACTTTTGGAGGTATATACTTTTAAGAGCCAAAATGTTTGACCAAAACCAGTTTAAGGTTCCCCATATCTATCAACCAAGTCCATACTCTATTCTCTATAATAGTTGGAAAAGTGCATAAATTGAAAAAGGGCAAAAAGGGATGTGTCGATTCAGAATTTGTAGGTGATGGGTAGTTAGTAACGGGTTCTTATCTCTTACCCTTTTTTCAGCTGCTCACATCATCGCTACGTCTTCAAACTTCTCTTGCTTTCTTTCTTTTTTTTTTTTTGGATGTGTGGTTTTACCATTTTTTCAGTGAAAAGTTAGTGATTTCCAAGCATTAAACTCTTGGTTAACAAAAAGAGTCATCAATTGATGGAGTTTGACTTCTTGGTTCATTATCTCGAGTGTAATTAGGTAGGCTATTAATTGCTTATCCTTCTCTCTTTTTCATAGCTAATGTCAAAAGTCAACTTTAAAGAAAATTTTGCGTTTCCGTCTTCAAATTTGCTATAATTTTCAAAAGTCGTATTTTTCTTCGACATTTTATGGATCAGTTCACTTATTTCATGAAAACCTATTTATTCAATAAATGAGTTTTACAAAAAATTGAACGACTGAGATAAGATAGAAGTAGGAAGAACAGGATTGTTGGGAATAGAAAAACGGTATTCCCGTCGCAAATGAAGTTATGGATTTTCAATTTATGGGGGGTAAGTATGAGATTCATAGTAGGTGAAAAAATTATTCGTTTGATCAAGTATGTTATTAATCAATTTTTACCTCATTTTAGTATGTGCTTTCGGAGGAGTACGCATGAGTCCATTGACGAGAAAGGTTTAAGAAAAGTTTGAACATTATTCCTACAACAATAGATATATGCACAATTGAAATTCTTGGGGGTATATTTATGTACTCCCTCTTATTTAAAATAAGTATTGTTTTAGAGGAATGCACACTTATTAAGAAAGTTAATAAAATATCTGATATATCTTTATTAATTACATATTAAAATGCCTTGAAAATATAATCTGTGTAGTTAAAATGTGAGAAAAATTAAAGGATAATTTTAGAAGTAAAATCATAAATATGCATAAAAAGTTATAAACAACACTTATTTTAAATAATTAAATTTTTTTTAAGACGAAACTTATTTTAAATAGTAGAGAGTATTGATAATATTACTCACTGGATATTGCATGTGTGGAAAGACGAACCTCTTTCACACGTTTGACAATTGTAATTATTATTATATCGAAATTAAGTATGACTCTACTTTGGTCAAATTCTAAATTTAAAATAATTCATCGAGTTGGTGGGCCCCACGCGGTTTCAATTCACTTCAATGACTCGTGCAGCCCACGTCGAGGAAGGAAAATATATCACGTAATTCATCACCACCGTCTAATTGGCTTCACACTACAAACCATCCTAAGTCATTTAGGCTGATCCTGGACCGTCCGATTCGGACCTAGGCTGAATCAGGAGGCACGTCATCCGCGTCGTGACTCACCCCCTTTTCACATCCCCTCGCTGTATTATTGCCACGTCACCTTATCTCGCGCACCGCTCACGCGTTTTTATCCCTCTCTTTGGTTTTTATCCTCAGTTTACTTTATTATATTCTCTCAACTTGTGACAGTTGGTATAAACGACCCGTCGGCGAGTACTTGCGCCTTTACATCGGAGTAAGACAATTTCGATAATTTTATATTACGAGAATTCTAGAGGGCCTTTTTTTACTGCTTTGATATGTTTTGGAGTTTATAATAATAATAATTAATTCGTTAATTTCACATTTAAGACACATAAATAAAGTTTATAATAACCCGTTACAACAATATTTAGTACGAGTCTTGTTGAGATCTGTAGAGATTTAATAATACGTAACTTTATCTCTAATTAATAAAGAGTCTGTTTTTAAATAACTTATAATATCTTAGTACTTATTTTAAATAGTTTATGATACGAATTCGTATATTTAATAATTTATAATAGACTTTATTATAAAATTAACTCATGTTAAAAGTACATATTTTAATTAATTTAAATTTAGTATGTAAAAAGATTTTTTATAAAATAATTCAATTACTTCTTAAAATGAAAGATTCTAATTATCATTTAAACCAAACTTATTGTTTAATTTAAATTCATAATTTTCAATTATTATATATATATTTAAAATTTTAAATACGCGAATAAAAATTAGTAACCCTCCCCTTAAGAAAAAAACATCAAATCCCTAACTAATTGGAAAATCTTCTCCCACCATTTGAGCAACACCTAAAAGTCAAATCTATAGATTTGTTATTTAAACGGGAACTCTACTTTGATTATTCTTTTACTAAATTTCACTTTTTATAATAACAGATCTGTTATTCTCGTAATGTTGTGTTTCTTATACTTAAATAAATCTCAATCAATCCTATGGCATAGGTGAATTTTTGACTTAAGTGAGATCGCGAGCTTAAATCATTATTATGTATACCACCGTTTAAAAGTTGAGACTAGAGCTTTATTTCTCGTAAGGAACCTACTAAACTCGAGCGAGAATTAGTCTAAATATAAATGACTTAAAGATATTTTTTTTATAATTTTTTATAATTAGGATCTTTTTAAAACACTTTACACCCAAAAAAAAAAACTCAATCATTTATTACAATAAATTAAACTAATAGGATGATAAAGGCACAGGGCATAGCACTATAGTAGCAGCTCCCCTAACATAGCCTCGTGGTTAGGCTTTAGCGAGTCCAGATCTTTTGTCTAGTTTTATTCTGTCTTATTTTATCTCGTGAAATCTCAACTATTTATTTTGTGGGCTCCACGTGGGTCTCATGTGGGACCCACATAAATAAATGGCTGAAATTTATTGGACACAATAAGACACCATAATATTAAACAGAGGATCTGATCTCGTTAAATTTAGCAAGTGTCTATTTTACAAATTGTGGAATGTGTTTGATTAAAGACAAATCCATCAGCTTTTAAGATTTGAAAGGACTCGTTGACTTTGATGTACTATATTTCTATGTAAAATACTATTTTTATATTTTGATGAAAATTTACCTACTTGATATTACCCAAAAAATTTTAGGTTTAAAATGCATAACTTTTTATTGTTGTTTTAAAAGAAACGAATAACTAAAAAAAAAACAATTCAATAAAAGTCTTCCAGATAAGTGAAATTTGAGAAGGTCTAATAATATATAGTCTTATTTTTAACTAATATAAAAGTTATATTTGATAGACCTAAAAAAAGGATAGAAAAGCATGTACATATTAAAATCATATAATAATAAAAACAACTAAGCTCATTAAGAATTTTGTTGACTCGCATAGTTTAAATAGGTTCAGTAATATACAGTCTTATTATTAACGAATAAAAAGACTTTTTTTAAATAACCTACATGAGAAAAATGAAAAATACAAATATAATTAAAAATATAATAGTTTATTATTATTATTAAAAATATAATAATTTATTATTATTATTAAAAAAAAGGTTTACTTTGGAAGCCGACAAGGAATATACCTAGCAAAAGATAGTTTGGCAATAATAATAATAATAAAGGTTTACTTTGGAAGTCGAAAAGGAATATACTTACCAGGATATGGTTCGGCAATAATACTAATAATAATTATTATTATTAAATCAAAGGTTAACTTTGGAAACCGAAAAAGAATACACCTAGCAAAAGATATTTCGGCAATAATAATAATAATAATAAAAAAATAATTCAGCAATAATAATAATTAATTATTATTATTATTATAGTCGAAAAGGAATATGCCTAGCAAGAGATGGTTGGGCAACAACGAGACATTTGAGTAGTGTTCTATCAATACACTATCATAGGATTTCTGAGAACTCAGACGTCGTACCAATTAAACAAGACAGGAGGAAAGTGTTAAAACATGGGATTTATACTTTTCTTCTTGGTCTCACGCACAATCTCATTGATTAAAGGAACTTTTTTGTGGACTTACTCTGTGTTGCGGTTGTATTTGACCCATTTATTTATATGAGTCCCACATAAATAGATGGGTCAGATGCAATAGCACAGAGTTGATTTACAAAAAATGAGCCTAAAGATCTGACACCTTGATTAAAGCACCCCAATAACATACGCCCCACCGACTTTTTGAAGCATTTATCAAATTTTTATAGCAAATTTTTATATAAATTGAGACGAAAGATATAATAACTTAATAATTGTTTATTTTTATTTAATTTAATTTAATTTAAAATAATATTTATACATTTAATTTTCTATTTTTAATTAATTATGATGTCAAAATGGATATTTAGTGTACTTATGATTTATAGTAAGTGAATAACATTTAAATTAACTAAATTTTAACTCAAATTCGAGTGTAACAATTTTTATTCAAACTAAACGATCAAAATAGTGATGTGATTTTAGAGTTAAAATTTAATTGAGAAAACAAAATTTATTTTTGTTAATATGAGATATTTTCAAATATTATGTAACTACATAAGTAAAAATAATGTTTTAACTTTAATTTACAAATTTTTAAATATTAACTATTTAAGTTAATATATCTAGCGCACAAGACTTCTCGTTTTTTGGTGGTCTGGGAAGGGTTATAATATACGCAACATTTCTTTTATATTTTTACAAAAAACCTATTTCTGTAACTTGAAGTTATGATCTTATATGGTCACAAAAGAGCAATTTTATCGATTACTCAAAGGCTCATTTTCAAAATATTAATTATTTAAATTTAAATAATGCTTATAAATTTTAATTTTTAATTAAGATGTTATTTTATGATTAAAACCCAACAATTTAGAACTAAAGTTTTGATAAAATTTAATTTAAGTAATTAAATTTAAAAATGTGTAAAAATTAAATCAAAAAATATTTTTAATATAACATATTCATCAAATATTACATGAATATTTATCTGTTAATTATATAAGTAAAAATAACATTTTTAGCTTAAATTAAACGAAATTTGAAAATTTTAATTAAAATATTAAATTTATTATTAAAAAAACAAGATTATTGTCCGAAAGTTCCATCGCCAATGCTATAGTATTTATTAAGTATATCCATCTCTTGTCGGTAAATCACAAGCTTACAACCTCAATACGTGTGTGGACTTCACGTTATATCTCAAGCCACTCGAGACATGCACATCCTCATTAAGCCCCTTTGACATTGTCACTAAGTCAAATCCACGAACCGTCTTCAATGTCAGATAAGTATGTAATGAGAAGGGACAAGATAAGCATTGATGTGAGATGCCAAATTGCCAACTTCTCTCTCTTCTGCGTCACTTTATATAATATTATTGTTTCTCTACTCATTGCCACTTCCACTCCCTTTGGGCTTCTTTTCAATCCAATCTTCTCTCTCAGGTTAAAAGTCAGCGCCTTGTTTTGTCTCCTCCTATACCGAGCATTTAGCTGCACAGAAAAAAAAAAGAAAGGCTTTTTGGTACAGGTTTTGCTCAGAGTTTGTCTGTCTAGGCCATGGAGGCTGATTGGGATCTTCACGCCGTGGTCAG
>JANITX010000010.1:48237858-48251171 GCA_027564395.1 Erythroxylum ulei | reverse complement strand
ATTTGTCTCAGATGGTTGGACTGAATTGTTGCATGAGAAATTTGAATCCTTGGATGCTTTTAAATCACTGAAAAAAGTTATTAAACTGTAACTTGGGAAGCAGATCAAATGTGTAAGATTTGATAAAGGTGGTGAGTATTATGGTCGGTATGATGAAACTGGTAGAAACCCTGGCCCTTTTGCTAGATATTTGCAAGATTGTGGAATTGAAGCGCAATATACCATACTTGGCATCCTCAACAAAATGGGATTACAGAAAGATGAAATCGTACTCTCATAGATATGGTTAGGTGCATGCTTAGTCACTTCATAAATCTGTACCAAAGACTCCTTTTGAGCTTATATCAGGAAAGAAGCCTAGTTTGAAGCATTTCCGTGTTTGAGGTTATAAGACTGAGGTAAGGACTTATAATCCTCAGCTGAGGAAGCTTAATCCTATAACTATTTCAGGTTACTTTATTGGTTATTGTACTGGCTCAAAAGGTTCAAGATTCTATTGTCCCAATCACATTACTAGAGTCATTGAATCAGATCGGGCTGTATATTTTGAAGGGGACATGGAACATAATGAAAGACATGAATCTCATGTTGTTGATTTCAGAGAGGATCATGTTGTTGTTCCTACACCTGTTGTTTTTCATCCTGAAGCAATTCAGTCTCCTCTGATTCATGATGATGTGGTTGATCTAGAAAATGATGTTGATATTCCTCAACAGGTTAGCATTGATACTCAAGTCCCAGATATAGTTTTAGTTCCACTTAGGAGATCTGAAAGGATTCTTAAATCCACCGAGTCTTCTAAATTTCGAGGCTACTATATTTACTTGGAGGAGCATGAATTCAATTTAGTTGAAGACTCAGATCCTATTTCCTTTCAGGACGTCATTTCTTGTTCTCGTAGTTCACAATGGTTGGCAGCCATAGAAGATGAGATGGCGTCTATGAGTATGAATGACGTTTGGGATTTGGTGGAATTACCCAGTGGTTGTAAAACTGTTAGGTATAAATGGGTCTTTAAAACTAAATCTGATACTAGAGGTGAGATAGAAAGGTACATAACTAGACTTATTGCAAAGGGGTATAATCAGAGGGAAGGTATAGACTATTAAGAAACCTTTTCCTCGGTCTCTACTAAAGATTCATTACGTATTGTAATGGATTTGGTTGCTCATTTTGATTTGGAGCTTCATCAAATGGATGTAAAAACTACTTTCCTAAATGGTGATTTGTATGAAGATGCGTTTATGAATCAACCTGCTGGTTTTGTTGAGAAAGGTAAGGAACACATGGTATGCAAATTGAGAAAATTCATTTATGGGCTGAAACAAGCCTCCAGACAATCGTACTTGAAGTTTGACCAAATTGTTTGCTTTCTTGGCTTCAAGGAAAATGTTGTTTATCAATGCATTTCCTTAAAGAATAGTGGGAGAAAATTCATTATTCTTGTCTTATATGTTGATGATATTCTTTTAGCTAGTAATGATATGGGTTTTCTTTATGAGACTAAACAAATATTGGCAGCTCATTTTGATATGAAAGATCTTGGCGATGCTTCTTTTGTTCTAGGCATTGAAATTCATCATGATAGATCTCGTGGTGTTCTTGGTTTGTCTCAGAAAAGGTATATTGAAAGGATCTTGAATAGATTTAATATGAAGACTTGTAATCCTTACAGTGGGCCAATCCAAAAGGGTGACAACTCTCGAATAGCCAGTGTCCTCAAAATGATAAAGATATGTCAGAGATGGAAAAGGTCTCATATGCTTCTGCTATTGGCAGTCTTATGTATGCTCAAGTTTGTGCACGTCTTGATATTGCTTTTGTTGTTGATGTACTTGGGAGATACTTGAGCAACCCTGATGTGGGTCATTGGCAAGCTGTGAAACGAGTTCTAAGGTATCTACAAGGTACTAAAGATTATATGCTCATTTACAGGATGTCTGATCATCTTGAGGTGATAGGTTATTCTGATTCTGATTATGGTGGCTGCTCTGATGATCACAAATTCACATCAAGATATATCTTTATGCTTGCTGGAGGAACTGTATCTTAGAAAAGTGTTAAACAAACACTTACAACAACTTCAACTATGGAGGCAGAGTATGTGGCTTGTTAAGAAGCTACTCGACAGGCAATATGGTTAAGGAATTTCATTTATTAGCTTAATCTTGTGGAGAGTGTATCAAGACCTCTGACCATATAATGTGATAACTCTGTTGTGGCCAAATATGCAAGAACTCCAAGCATTCGAAGCATTTTGATACAAAATATATGTTTGTTAGAGAGAATGATAAAGATTTTCAGACCCGTATAGAGCATATACCCACCGATCTTATGGTGACAGACCCTCTAACCAAGGGCTTAACTATTAAGGCTTTTGTGAATTATGTAACCCGTATGAGTCTATTTAGATCTTTAGATGCCTTGGATTAGTGGGAGTCTGTCTTTTATGTTAATTTTGATAGCAACATTGTATTTGAATATTTTGTTATTCAGTCTAGAGACTTTTGCTTATAATTGTTGCTATTATTGTTATTGCCATATACTTTATTAATATACTGCAGAGATATGTTTAAATGTTTGTATATATATATGTGACATTTTGTTGGAGACATTTTGTACCCAGTCTCATTTTGTTATTCTGAGATATTTTGTTAAATCTCAGTTAGCATCTTGGGTGGATGCTTTGGTCATTTTATTTGGAATTGCACAAACAGATCACCATTTTGTGTGCATTTCTTTATGACACATTCTATTTAGGTCATTGAGGTATGGGTATCTTGCATATATGCTATCAGTACTCCTATCGAGTTTGATTTCTATATTGTTGATGTACTTGTAAGCTCATTTTGAACATATGATTAAGAGATTGTTGACTCTACTTTGATATCCTATTGTGGCCACATATTGTTATATTATTATGGGGATTTATTTTTTGTTGTTTATGATGTTCGTTATGCTGTCCAAGTGGGAGAATGATAGAATTTTATCATTAATTTTGTGGACTAGCATAATAAATATAATTTTGTACAAATCCTGATTAATTAGATGTCAAGATAATTAGAGCATTTGTTGTATTTAACCAAAAACGATGATTACTTTTTTAATTGGGCTTGGTACTTCTCTCAAACGTGTCATTGGGCTTGTGTTTATGGGCTTGCTATGATAAGTAGGCTTGACCCATGTATTGTAATGCACAGGAGGTCTTACTGTTAGCCAACTTTAAATACAGTTACCTTATTGAGAACTGTACGGGTTTCTAATCAAGATTTAGAATAGCAATAGTTAATCCTCTACATCTTTGTTGCTCTGCTTAACAGAAAATAACAATAAACTCAATTGTTCATCAATTTTTAAATATTTATCTATACAATTCTTGAATCTAGAATGATGTAATCGTAAAATTAGTGTAATTGTATTGATTAATTATGAAATTAATTTGTAATCTCGTATTGATTATTCTTCAATCCGATCCGATGAAGTCCAAAGTAGATCATTCGCAGCACATCAATCCGAATCTACCCTTATCTTATAGGCGCGTGCAAGAGACCGCTCTCTCTATCCGATTCAAATTCGCAAGCTTGCATTACTTTATAATGCTTACGTCTCACGCGCCGCCATCTCTTGTTAAGGCATTACTTCAACTTAGCTTACCTCCTCCTCGTACAGTGTCGTTTATTCCGTTGATCAAAATCCTCCGTTTCCGTACTCGCTGGACTTCGTTCCGTCACTTCTCCACTATGTCGGACGATACTATCTCCACTAAAACTGCAGCCGAAGCCGATTCCTCGCCGCAACACGTCACCGGGGATTGGTTCTCGGTGCCGGATCTTCGGCTTCGCGATCATTATTTCAGAGTCCCCCTTGATTATTCCGTCAATCACGGTGGTTCTCCTAAGATTTCAGTTTTCGCTCGAGAAGTGGTTACCGGTACTGTATCGCAGATTATGTAACATTGAGTTGGGTTCAATATCTATATCCGATTATTTCTATATTATGTTTCTTTACTTTGGTTGTGTTTCTCAAATGGGGTTTGGTTTTGCAGCTGGAAAAGAAGAAGAACAGCTCCCGTATCTACTGTTTCTACAGGGCGGGCCAGGGTTCGAATGCCCCAGGCCAACAGAAGCTAGTGGATGGATACAGAAAGCTTGTGAAGACTTTCGCGTTGTGTTGATGGATCAGGTGTTGTGTTCATCTTGACACTGAGCAATATTTAGTGCTATGTTACTAATGTAACATCACATGTTTGGTCGCTGTTAATGTTGTAATGAAATGTAATTTTGGTTTCAGCGAGGAACAGGGTTGTCCACTCCATTGACACCATCGTCAATGTTGCAATTTGGCTCTCCAACGGAGTTAGCCGACTATTTGAAGTTCTTCAGAGCTGACAATATCGTGAATGATGCAGAGTTCATCCGAGTTCGTCTTGTTCCTGATGCTAAACCCTGGACTATTTTGGGGCAGGTATTTATTGAGGTTGCTAGTCCATCGGTTACTGGATATGAGAAATCTGTGATTGAAGTTTTGTACAATTCCTATTTAGTTCATGATTCTAGGTGATGTTGAGGGTTATTGACAGCTTATTCATTTTGCTGGTGTTAGAGTTTTGGGGGCTTCTGTGCAGTCACCTACTTAAGTTTTGCTCCACATGGACTAAAACAAGTACTCATTACTGGAGGAATCCCTCCGATCACACAGGGGTGTGCTGCAGATACTGTCTATAGGGCAGGTTGTGAACAAGTTTGTCGCCAGAATGAGAAGTATTACAAAAGATTTCCTCAGGATTCTGATACTGTTCGTGAAATTGTCGTGCATTTGGTAGGATCGGAAGGAGGTGGGGTAGGTTATAGAGCACACCCTTTTTGTTAATTTACTGATATATGAACTGTGTTTATGTATGTTGCTGTGAGTCTATCCTTCAAATTTCTCTTTGTAGGTGCTTCTTCCATCTGGTGGAATTTTGACCCCAAGAGGTTTGCAACTTCTTGGTCTTTCTGCTTTAGGTTCGAGTGCAGGTTTTGAGCGGCTACATTACATGTAAGGCATCGGAAGAAACTAGTTATCTTTGATGGGTTCAAAACATTATGTTTGTCTGGATTAATGATTATATGTCCTACAGGCTTGAGAGGGTGTGGGATCCTGTACTTGTTCCAGGATCACGAAAGCAAATCAGCTACTATTTTTTGAATGCTGTAAGGGTTCTTTGTTTTGCTTTTGATCACTACCTTTAAGGAACTTTGGAACCAAATTTCAAGTTGATCTTATTGTGCAGTTTGAGAATTCATTGAATTTTCATACAAATCCACTCTTTGCTATCCTTCACGAGCCCATATACTGTCAGGTACAATTCATCTCTTTCTTTGCAGTTGACATTCAAATTATTTCCCTGGCAGCTGAAGTAATGTTTTCTCCGCTCCATGTTACATGATGATATAGGATGCTATTTTGAGATTGAAGCAAGTTATATGTATGTAAAAGTGGCTTGTTGACATATGTATTTTTCTTGTTTCGGCTTTGCTTTTCCAGGGTGCCCCTTCACATTGGTCTGCACACAGAATTACAGCTGAAAATGAAAATTTTGATGCAATCAAGGCTGCAAAAGAAGGCCGTCCCGTGTTTTTCACAGGAGAGGTGGGAATTAGTTATGTTGTTATGGTTTAAACAAAAAACAATTCAATACACCCGCCTGTTCTTATGCTGGTAAATTTTCTTCCATTGGAGTCTTTTCCATCATTTTCTATACTATATGGTGTATTGGGTATCTGCTTTAGCAGATGATGTTCCCGTGGATGTTTGACGAAATTCATGCCTTGAGACAATTTAAAGATGCTGCTCAAATATTGGCTGAGAAGAAGAATTGGCCTCCTCTCTATCACATTCCTGCGCTTAATGAAAACAAGGTTTCCTGCTATGTTCTTTCCACCTATCTTTGCAAATACTAATTGCTCATCTTTTGCAACTTCGAAATGGCTTGAAATGATCAGAAATAGATTTGCAGAATGGCTTCTTTTGGATGCCTTTCATCAGGGAATAGCTTTCTTTTCATGTAGTTATTCAATCGAATCTTTTTGTTCAACTGTAACAAGGTACCTGTAGCAGCAGCCCTTTATTATGAAGACATGTATGTTAACTTCAAGCTGGCAATGGAGACAGCTTCTCAAATAGCAGGCATTAGGTTATGGATAACCAATGAATTTATGCATTCTGGTCTGCGAGATAGAGGAGCACAGGTTCTTGATCATTTGCTAGGAATGTTAAATGGAAAGAAGCCCCTGTTCTAATATCGTTGCATTTCCTAAAGACTACTTATCTTGGACTTGAATTGGACACCAACCTCCTTTTCCTTTTCCTTCTCATTCTCATTTCGAATCGATAATAATTTGCTCGTATCGGTGGACTAAAGCTCTCTCCTTTTGTGGCAAACTACTGTGAATTTGCTCAAAGATCATCATAAAGGTGAACTTTTCTTTATAAAGGCGAATATTTCTTTTCTTTTCCTTCCATGTTTTATGTCACAGGTTTTGTTGCTTTGGCTCTATATAGTAACTTGCATGATTTTCATCTTCCTTGATACACTTTTGCCTCTTGAATGAAGCACTCTCAACTGAAAGAAAAGTAGCAACTACTATGTCAAAGGCAGAAGTCGTCAGCAGGTGAACTAACCATGAGCATCTGAGCGGATGAAGCTTTTAATGGATCCTGTTTCACTCAGATGTTCAAAGCAAGCAGCAAAAGGAGAGAGCAGTGATCTTGTGTTGGAAACGTGGTCTAGCTCCTAAAATATTGCTTCTTTATATAACTTAATTTCGCATCAAAATATGCAGTTAAAGTTTTTATATATCAGTCAGAAACTTGATCTGATTTTGGTATGTGCAACATTTATTATGAACAAGATTGGTTGGTTAACGGTATCATCTCCATATATTTAACTTCAAATTGCAAGTATTGAGCATACATGTGTTGAACCTTCCAAAAAGCTTACAAGAAACATCAGAATAAACAAATAACATATGTTCTTACTTCGTACTGCATAAATTCTTTTGATGTATGCATTTACATGTTGAGTATTGAGTAAATTGTCAAGTACACTTAATAATTCGCAAGTTACGTTTAAGTGATAGGTCCGATTCAAGAATTTTTGTAGGCCTATGTTCCCTTCAGTTGGATTGGAAGGGAAGAGCATGAAGCTTTGACGTATATGAAATGGAACATAGATGATAACGAGATGCAATTGTCGGGCAAGTCTTTCCTGTTTCTGCACAAGAGCAGTTGAACAGAAGTAGGTGAGATGTAGGTGGCTTTAGCCTTGGGTACAAGCTACAGAACTAGATACGATACGAACCAAATTTAAGAATTAAGACACACACACGACAGAGTTTTATAATCAACATAAAACCCTTTTCGTAACTCTCTATATAGAGTCTGTCCAACCTCTTTTCATCTTCCGATATCACCTTTTACGTGAGTATTTTCTCAGGACATTCCACACTTCCCTGTCCCATTATTCTCATTGGAGCCCACAATGGAAGGACACTACGTCGCACCACCACCGCCGTTAACGCCGCCTCCGCAGGATCCTCTTCTGATGTTTGCACCGTCACATATTCCATCCACCTCGTTGCATCCACCAGGAGTTGATCATCAGCCTCAGGTCATGTCAGATATTGACTGGGTCAGCGTTCTCTCCGGTCAAGCTGCGAGTACTAGGCCTGTGATGGATAGGGCTCTTGTTATGAATCCAAACGATAAAGTAACAACTGAGGAAGACATCGTGAAGGGTCACAGGGATTCCACGAAGAAAGCAAGTAAAACCAAGAAAGCGACTCGACCTAGGTTTGCTTTCCAAACAAGAAGTGCAGACGATATACTTGACGATGGTTACAGGTGGAGAAAGTACGGGCAAAAAGCTGTGAAGAACAGTAAATATCCTCGGTATGTATTCTTTTCTTACATTAACTGGATAGATTTTCGATCTCTACAACGTTGCATGGCATGGCATGTCTAAGCACTAAGCTCGTTCTAGTTCGGTAGATTACCTACTAAGCTGGAACTCTTTTAGATCACGATTTTCATCAACTCATATTCTTGGGAATCATCATTTTTTGTTATCTTTTCCTGAACACTGTGATTAGTATTAACTAAATTATTCATATACACTAATAATCAATGCTTACAAAACTCACAACTGTAAAAATCTTAAATTGTTCAATATTTTGGTTTAATTTTTAAATTTTTAGTTCGATTTATTTTAATAGCTCTTGTCGTTAAAAACTTATCAGTATATTAATTAATCAATTAATTTTTATAAATTAATAAGTTTTTATATACCAAAATAATTTAATTAATTTTCATTTAATAATCATTTTTCAATTTGATGATCTTTTTCAATCATATTTTAAATTCTTTAATTTAATTTACTCTTTAGTTAGTTTTATAATGCCGTTGAATCTTTTAAAATCCTAAATTTTTTATCTTACTGGCTTAACTTTTGGCCCTGTTTTTAAAATATTGCTAATAATATAAATTATAACTACTAAAATGGTAATCATAATTAAGTAAAATAATATAGGGAGCTTTCTCTAAAAATTAACAAACATAGACTTTTAAAAACTTTACTCTTTCGAGACAAAACTTATAAACTAAAATTACTAAAATAATATCTTATAATATTATATTGTGTTAACAATAAATAATATAATCATATATTAAAATAATTAAATTAATAGATTCTCTTTTGGTATTTTTAATATTATAAGATCTTATTTATAAACATAAGTCGAAATCATAACAGAAATTAGCATTTTTACTCAATTATATTTAAGACATATATATTATTTATGATATACATCTTACTTTATAATTAGATTAATATCATCATTATGTGTAAACTCTAATACTACTTTAGAACAAATAAACCTTGATGGTATACGACCATTCTCATTAACCTTTTGATTGCTTGATATGCTTCTTATGTGATTTTGTCTAATTAAGGTTATATTGTAATTCATGTTTATCTAAAATCATGTTCTTAACCTTAAAATGAATTAAAAAATTCCAATTATGCAGTTTGGATGTAGAAAATTCAAAGTCAAAGTCAAAGAAATGTTAGAGTCTAAACAAGGTTATAATATATGCAACATTTTTTTTGTATTTTTACAAAAAGGTTGTTATCGTGACTTGAACTTGTAAGCATAAGATAAAAAAGGAGCAACTTCGTCAACTATTCCGAGGCTCACCCTCTTTAAATTTGGATGTTAGAAAGTTACCCCGAATCTTTAAATTTGTTTAATAACCTTAAATAATATATAAAGATTGCTAAATTTGTAGTAGAAACTAATGGATTATTTTGATTGGATAAAAAATATAAAAAATTGATAAAGAGTATTTTTCAAATAGGAGTTATTATCGATGCACATATCATACATGCAACGTGAAGAAACAAGTCCAGAGGCTATCAAAGGACACAAGCATTGTGGTGACGACTTACGAAGGCGTTCATAACCATCCCTGTGAGAGACTAATGGAGACTCTAACTCCTCTTTTGAAGCAAATGCAGTTCCTTACTAGGTTCTGAAACTTCACCACAAACTTATGTACTGTATGCTGCTAAGGTTCAAGAACTCTTCAAACAGAAGCTCCTGTGTTCTTGGAATCTCATATTAAACTTACATATGTACTATCGGTACTTCAATTTATGTATTTATCGTCACTGTCGACTATGTAGGACCAAAGTTTTATGTTTTTGGCAAGTTTGATGAACTATTTCGCATTCTTCCCGAGTCTTAAGATTGTTCTTTTTTTTTTTTATTCATTCTTTTTCAAATAGCTTTTTTAATTACTAAATAAATTTTATAAAAACACACTAAAAATAATCCAAATAATCATTGGAATTAAGGATAAATTAAATTAAGTTCAATTTGATCCAATTCAAGTTAATGTGTAATCCAATTCAAGTCAATAGATAAAAGTCTCAATTGATTAAAGCGAGTCAAAATTTGAGAGGACTAACTTAATTTGGACGAAATAAACTAGTTTTGTATCAAATGCTAAAATAATAATAAACATGATATTGTATTGCTCAAATTTTAATCCAAATTCAAGTCATGTGACTATTCAAATTATATTTAAATCGAACGATTTGAATTCGTTATGATATCAATCTATTGTCATTCTAGTTGAGGTTTCTAATTTGTTATCTTTAATGTTTAAAAAATCAACTTTTATCACTTGAAAATAATCCAAATAATCATTAAAATTAAAGATAAATCAGTTTGAGTTCAACTCGAACTAATTCAATTTTATTGGTTAAAGTCTGAATTGATTAGACTTAAAACTAAGTAAAATTTGAGAGGAATAACTTATTACGACCGAGTTAAATTAGTCCGTATCAAATATTAAAATAATGATAAATCATTATTTTATCAAATATAAATAAAATAAATCAAATTTCTAATTTTAGAATATTTTAAGACTTAGAAGACTCGAGCTCAAGACCAATAGGCCTTGAAGATTAATCCACTTACTGTTTTTATATGGGCTTGGGTTTAGGTTTTCTCTTCCCTGATGGATAGGAATCTTTAGGACACTATAGACTCTCCTACATCTTAAATCGATGGTTATGGAAATTCTTGTGTTCTTCTACGAAGCTTTCAGATCCAATTAAGACCAATTCTTAGAAGGGACAAGCAAACAACACTTGGCCTAAAAAAGGGGTTAGTGTCCGAAATTACATGAAATTACAACAGCAATCGATCTCTACAGGAGGAACTGCAGACTGTTTATATATCCATTTCAAGAGGCCACAGTTTGCCTTTGGAAGCTGAATACTTTGTCGCTTGCTAAGATTGATCCTTTTAGTTTATCTGCGTTGTGCTTCTGAAGCTCCTCATTATTGTCTTTCATGGAGGTTGGTTCTTCTGTTCAATTTCTTATACTTTTTTATTAAATAAATGTTTTTGAAATTAAGATATAGTGTTCATAAAACTCACTTGAACTCCACGTATCTACTCGGTGTTGAAATTTTTTAATATGGGAGGAGTGTAGAGTCTATTAATAAGAATTGAGATTGGGTCAATCATTGTCCAAATAATTAGAACTAGTTGTTTGGATAATTGACCCTTACCATTTATAAACTCTTTAACATTTTCATGTCTAGACAATAGGGGATACTCTAATACTTCCCCTCAAGTGCAACTAGGGCTGGACATCCAGTTGTCACTTGAAATATACGCAGTGGTAACCGGACCGAGCCGCTGGAACTGAACATCCAGACGGACAACCGAAAAATTAAGAATTCGGGCCAAACCTGCTCTGATACCATATGAAATTTTTAGTATGGGCAGAGTGTAGAGTCCATTATCAAGAATTAGGCTTGGGTCAACCATTACTCAAATAACTAGAACTAATTGTTTAGATAATTCATCCTTATCATTTATAAACTCTTTAACATTTTCATGTCTAAACAATAAGTTACACTCTAACATAAGCTTCATTAATTACTCACCGTCAGCATTCATATCAGGACAGTGACACCAAACTTATCTGGAATCTGAACCTAATCCGTAGTCGAAAGATGAAAGAAACAAAAACAGTACAATATCTTTTTACACGAGGTACCTCACGAGTCAGACGCGTATCTGGTATCGTGGCAAGGGTGTCACCTTCCAAAGCATTTGGACTTTTTACGTCAATGACCTTGCTTTTCCTTTATAACACCCACTTGGCACCAACCCTTTCGAGTTTTAGCTGTGTCTTCTGCTTTTAATCCGTAACCACGATGTCTCAGTTGTTGGACAAGGCCAAAGAGTTCGTAGCAGATAAGGTGGCCAACGTAAAGAAGCCTGAGGCCAGCCTGACAGACATGGATCTGAAAAGTGTTCACAGAGACAATATCGAATACGGTGCTAAGGTCTCCGTCAATAACCCTTATGGTACTTCAATCCCAATTTGCGAGATCTCCTATACCTTCAAGAGTGCTGACAGGTTTGTTCACTTTCTTAGCTGCTAATGTGGAATTAAGCAAATATGTGTCTTGTCCAAGACCTTTTTATGCATTTTGGAGTGTACGGTTGGTGATTTGTTCATGTGGAACAGAGTAATTGCTTCAGGAACCATACCGGATCCAGGGTCGTTGAAGGGTAATGACACAACAATGCTAGATGTGCCAGTGAAAGTGCCACATAGTATTCTGGTGAGTTTGATTCGTGACATTGGAGCAGATTGGGACATAGACTACGAACTCGTGCTGGGACTTACTATTGACCTTCCTGTCATTGGTAACTTCACAATCCCTCTCTCAAGGAAGGGAGAGATCAAGCTTCCCACACTTTCTGATTTGATCTAATCATCAAGCTCCTTTTTTTTTTTTTTTAATTTTCTGGATTTTTGGTGCATTTGCTTTTGTTTATGAACTATTCTCTCTTAATCCATAGCTCCCCAATTTCTTTGGTAATTTTGCTTCAAAATGCTCGGCCAATTGAAAAGCTATTAAGCAGAGTATGATTTAACGTAGCTGTAACTATGATAACAATATAGTTGTATACAAATATAATTGTGACAATAATTATCATAAATTAAGATAAATAGCAAGTATAATTACGAGGTATAGGCTTAACTAAAATTTAAGGATTGAATTTGAGTTGTATAAAAAATATTCAATATAATTTATAATTATTTTAATTAAATAATTATTTAAAATTTTATTTTATTTTAATAAATGATTTGGTAGATAGCAACAATTAAATTATTAGAATGAATTAATTTAATAAATCAGAGTTAAATATGAACTTAGATTTTTAAAAAGATTTATTTTTAATTGATTTACACTCTAATTAATTTCTAAGATAGCTTTCACAATTTGAGCATTATAATTATTCAAAAAACGACATGTTTTGCTTATAATAATCGAGCAGGTTAAATTGGATTTTGCCATTTTTATAATTAATTTAAAGTTTAAAATATTTAATCAAAATTTATGATTTAAGATTGAATAAGATTAAATAATTTAAAACTTAATTGAAAAAAGAAACTTTTAAATAAAAATTAATTAATTATTTTTTATTTATAAAAATTGATTAGTTTATAAAAATTGACTAATTAAATAATCCAAACCCGCCCGTAACTTTTTAATGATAAACTTCCAATCTTCACCCTTGAGAGTTGAAATATCAATAATTTTAGCATAAATTAACTAATTGCCTTATCGAAACATCTTTATCTCTTTGAATTCTTATGTTTTAGATAAGAAAGTGAAAAAGAAGTGGTTCTTTATTGAAGAGAAGTCTCAGCTATATCACTTTACAGTATACATGCGA
>JANITX010000010.1:48215450-48227773 GCA_027564395.1 Erythroxylum ulei | reverse complement strand
ATTATTATTAGAGTAAGGAGAAATAATATAAAAATATTATTAATTATGTACAATTTTGTGGACAGTAATAAATGAGTATGAGAAAAGGAGGTTAGGGTTAAAAGAAATAATTGATATTATGAAAAATTATTGAAGGTATATTAAATAGTATGTATTTATTAGTTTATGTTTCGTCCTAAACTCTTTCAATCGAAAATTTCTTATTTTTACTATTTAGAATAAAATGAAACGTAATATGAAATCTTCCACTTTTATTCTATTCTATTGCATTTTATTATAAAACCATCAATAAAACGATAAAAGTATATTAAGTTTTATCCCATTCTATTATTAACACCTAAACCAAACTGAGCCTTATGTATTAATTGAAAGAACTTCGATAGTATTTAGTACGTTGACATTCTATCATACTGACTACTGTCTGCCCACGACTTTATATTAATTACTAAGCGACGTTTACAAGTGGCAAGAAACTGCTAGGGATCATTAAATCTGTTTGTTGTACGTACCTGTCGAATGGTGTGTAAGGGTACGGATGAGATATGTTGGCAAAATGCAATAATTGTGATAAAGATCCCTTTCGCAAATAAGTTTTTATTTTATCTCATCCGTACATTTACTGAATTTATATAAATGTGTGAATAAAATTAACTAAAATAAGATTGAAATACCTTCACAGAGACATAAGATTTGGTATGATAATAACTGAATAAGAGGAATTGATTTTCTGCTTTGATTATAATATTTTTATCTTATTTCATTAAACCTTATCATCACATTTATATAAATTTACCTAATTATATGAATAGAATTAAATAACATAAGGTTGAAACATTGTAACCAAAACATAGGATCTCATGTGCTTGGATAGTGGCATAGCAGTGTTTCAAACCAAAATAATGGTTCTTCTTTATGTTTTAAACTTACACATGGAAAAAAAAAAACGTAACGATACTTTAGTTATGTATTTTAAATTGAACGTGAAAGGACAAAAGATGAAAAAAATGCGGAAATATCTAATTTTGGTTTCCATAACTCCAAACGAGATTTTTGAAGCCGAAACGAGCGTAAATCCATCGTCATCTTTACGAAAACTCCTCTATAAGACACGAGTAATGTCTTTCTATAACTTTCTCAAAATGTAAGTTTTCTTAATGAGTCAGAGATTCCTTATGTTTATGATTGGTATAAGCAATTGCAAAAGACCGTAACTTTTATATATAGTTTCCATATCAAGCGTCTCCATCACAAGGCCTATATAGATCTGATCCATACTAATTGAGATCTATTTTCCACCCGAACTTCAACTCGTTGATTTAGATCATTTATTGGGCCACTTTATTATCTTTATTTGGATCAAATTACGTAATTTAACCGATAATTTATTGAAAAATTAAAAAATGCAATTAATAGTTGTCCAACGGTATAAGAAAAGACAAAATTGTCCAACAAAAAAGCCACGTAATTGGAACTTTATAACTTTAATTTCATCATTAAACTATAATAAACTATTCTTATATTTGTAATGTTACTTACTTACTCTTAAGTCTATATTTAGTTTTTAGTATAGAAATGTTCGTCTCCCAAACAAATTCAAGCATGCATTGAGCCAAGTTGTTTAATCATATACTACACTCAGCACTCGGTACAATGAAGAGTCGCACTTCACTTTTTTAACTTACGAGGACAAAACAAAATTCTGTTTCCAAGCCAACCCAGAGATGCAATTATCTGTTTATTTCATGCAAAACAAAATTTGGAAGAGTTAAAAAGCCTAACATCATAAATTTGATTGTTATAATTTTACGTTGTATATTATTATGAGTGCAATTATAAACGACGAGTAAAATTAATAACGTATCGAAATAAACTAAAGCTCAAGTTTGAAGTCGATTAATTTGAACCTGATCTCGGTAGTAAAATTAAAACTTATTTTTGGTCTAATTAAATCTTATTTTACCGATTAGCTTTAAATTATGTAGCGTACTATCAGACTTCTTCAGATCCTACTTTATTGTAATACTTCAGAATAAGTGTCATGATCATGAATTACAAAATAATAATAATAAATAAATAAATAAATTGACATAGTGATTTAGACCAAAACCATGATATTACAATTTAAAACATTAATAGAAATTTATCATTTTAATTTTGTTTAAAGCCAAAATATTAAGGTGTTAAGAAACCTAACATCATCATAAAGACCAAACTATAAGCTTAGCATAAGTCAAAGGTCCAAGAACTTCGCCAGTGGTGTGTTGAAAGTTGGAACATTAACAGAAACAACTTAATGATGCCGATGATCCGAATAAGTCTAACTTCTCACTAGTCAAGAATACAACCACCCCAATTCACATTATAACAAGAAGTACAATACTGCACTATAAAGCTACAAGAGACAAACTCGCACAAAATATTCAATCTCCCAATACCAACTTGATCATGGTGGAGCGCGATCACGTACGGCCACTAGCTCCTGCGACGGATCGCCCGAGCAGCGACGACGAAACAGCCATGTCTTCATCAAACACCAAAAAGCCCCGTGAAAGAAGGCTCATCAAGTTATGCTGGTGCATCACTGCCTTTCTGGTCATTGTAGCTATAGTGGTCACAGTCCTAATATTCACAATCTTCCGCATCAAAGACCCGATTATCAAGATGAACGGCGTAACAATCGCTAAACTCGAGCTCATCAACGGCACAATTCCCGACCCAAAATCCAACATCACCCTACTCGCCGACGTGTCGGTGAAAAATCCGAACCTTGCCTCGTTCAAGTACAGCAACACCACCACGAGTATCTTCTACCATGGAGGAGTTGTCGGCGAGGTTCGAGGACCTCCTGGGCGAGCCAAGCCCCGACGGACCATGAGAATGAACCTTACAGTGGATATCATGACCGACAGGCTAATCTCCGACCCAAACTTGTTAGCTGACGCGAGCTCTGGGGTCGTGACCATGACAAGCTTCTCTAGTGTTCCAGGGAAGATGAAGTTCTTGAAGGTTATCAGGAAGCATGTTACCGTGAAGATGAACTGTAGCCTGGAGCTCAATATCCTGAGCCAGAAGATTCACACACAGAAATGCAAGCGAAAGGTTGACGTTTAGTAGAATCTACGTTATATGGTAATTAAGTACAGTTTTCCCTATTATGAATTTCTGCTTTTGCTTTCACTACAGTTTCAAAGCATCTATGTTCTATGGTATTTCAGTAGTAGCCATAAGATCTCAGAGGATAACCGTTTTCGGGTTGTTTCTAGAGAAAGCTTACAGATACGACTTGCGACAGTAGAATTTCGAGTCATGTATATGATAACCCAGGTTTGGATCAGTAACATAATTACGTTCTAGTCATGATCTTACGCTCGTTTCAATATATTATGAAGAAGGTAAGATTCATCCACAAGATCCCAGAGGAGAGAACTGACCACAGACAAATGCCATGATCGGCTATTCAGTTGATGTGAACTGTTGACTTAGAAGAGAGAGAGTTTAAAGTAGGAGTGTGTACTTTGAAAAAGAAGAAAAATGAAGGCAAGTCATTAAAAATCCTTGTACTGATGAAACTATACTGTAATAAAACAAATATTCTCTTTCAGCTACTTTTATTGATAGTTGATTGTGTGTATATATAGGCATACAGCAGAAAAGTCTAGAGCATATTATAACTGATTCTAATATTTGGACATTGGACATGGGCTTGGGTATTATGTGTTAACCCATTCAGCCCATGTTGATTGTGTAATTGCTTCTGGAGATTTTTTGCGTGTCTCATCCCATTCTCCTACTGCGCGTGGAAGCTATTGATGTTTTAATTGTTCTTGTTCATCTATTATGTACTGCAGCTATATTGGCGTCTTGGGACCTCCATCTCTTTCCCTAACCTATGGCTATGAGGTGACTTGTTGAACTTTTAAACTGAATCATTAATTTTGTGACACTCTCATTGTTGATGTCTGAACTGCATCGACTGCAAGAACATAAAAGCAAATATCGAAGAAGAAAAAGAGAAACATGTGGGGATAGAGAAGCATGAACTGAGTTTGAAGGGTAAATTATATTCTATTTTTAAAATATTATATTACGTCAAAGGTCTTAGGAAAGAACCAACTCAAAAATTAACTTGAAGGAAGAGAGAGCTTTCAAGTCTATAAACTCTACATCAGTCTCTTTTATTACTGATGTAGGACAATTAAATTGTAACATTTCACCATGCTTCGCAGCCTAGTACCGGTGGGTTGGCTGTGTATTAGACCTTTTCTAGTTCCAGGTGAATATTGTTATACCGGCGTCACCACCTATGTACCCACGGTTTGATTGTGCGCTAGATCTTTTTTAGCCCTTGGTGAACACCACAATGCCGGCATCAGCACTCGTGGGCATGATACGAGAACTTGAAGGAGTGATTTTAGCTCTGATATCAATTATTACAGATCTTATGGGAGAACCAATTCCAAAAGCTAGCTTGAAAGGTGAGAGAATTCATAAGCCTATAAATCTCACATCAGTCTCTTTTATTACCGATGTGGGACAATTAAACTGTAACATATTATTCAATAATCATATAATTTTTAATTTCTCATTTATTTTTACTTAAAAAATTGTAATATTAAAATTCTTACATTTGAATAAATATTATTTTAAAAATAAATACAAAATTAATCAGATATGAAAAAGAAGATTTATGTCATTTTTAAGTAATGTTACATGAGATAAATAATAATTTAAAAAAATTAAAATAAAAACAAAAAAATCGAGCCACTCTTAAATTAAATACCTGTTGACCTTCAAACCGTGACCAAAAACTCACTTAAAGCTTGTGACCCGTGACCACTACCCACTAGGCTCATCCCAAGCATATGGTGGAAGTCAATTAAAATAAAGTGTTAATTACTTAAAACTTTTATGATTTATTATTTCACTAAATCGGTAAAATATAATTAAATTAATTTGAAAGGTTCCCACATAAAGCTTGAATATTGATATAAATATTAATAAAATTGAAAATAACACTTTCAATTTTGTATGAAACATTTTCTTATTATAATAAAACACTAAATCTCCATTAACATTTAGTGTTTACTTTTGGACATTGTACTAATTTTGAATTTCATCAATATCCATGTAAATATTTCAAATTCATATGATAATGTTTTAAATTACTTTTGTATAATTTTTAACGATTATAGGGTTGATTTATAAACTATTTTTAATATAGAATGGAAGTTATGATATTTAATTTTTTAAGAATTATTTTGAGAAAAGAATTAATTTAAAAGAATTTGTTTAGGAATGATAATTAAATATGAATTCAATTTATATTGAAGTCAAGAGGTTAGGTCTTAATTTGCTTGAGATCTTATCAAAAATATTCGAATAGTTCAATCTTCTGCTCAAAACAATATTATTTTGATGAAATATTTTAAAAAAATATTATTTTAATCTTAATTTTTAAAAATAATTCTATTTTAAACCATTCGAGTAATTCCAACTAAATGTTTTGAATTTATTAGATGAATTCTAAATTTTTTGATGAAATAATATCTATTGGCCTAGGAGATGAATCAGCTTGGTTTAGGTGGCCTTTTAGTTGAACCATTAAAGGTGCTTACAAGAATTGAAGTTTTTGATTTCATATCCAAGTAGAAAACATATATCTTAACTTTATATCTTCCATTTGGAGCTTAACTTGAAGCTTAAGATGCACACACAGACAACTAGATAGATGAGCTGTTGTTTGAAATCCATAAACCATCTTGATTATAGGGTAGAGTTTCTTTGAATTTGTCCTTAATGCATTCAAAACAACAAGCGTTTTAGATGGTCCTCTAAACACGAGAAGGATTTTAATAATCTTTTTAATTACTTCATTCTTTAATTTTATGTGAGAGAATCCTTAGCGCTATGATTATTCAATTGAAAAAGTCAAGATTGGATGCTCTTCAAAGATTTGAAGTTAGAAAGGCTTGAAAGAAAATGTGCTTAGAGTGGGAATATTTCAATATCCTTTTATGGTGAGCCTTTTGCTTGAGATTCTTTACTAATCTTGTTCATGGATTAATGAAAATATACAAAAATGCAAAAGTTCTATTTTCCTCATCCATTTTATGAGTTTCACCTTTCTGGTTATGGAAATACAGAAGAAACTGTTTAGGAATTACTAAATACAAGGACGTGAGGGTGCATTCAATTGTTAAATAAGCAAATTTGATTAAGGAACCGAGTTCATCTACTGATGGATTAGAGTATCTATTCAAACTGTGATTATAAACAAGTATATAAATATACTCTCGAAAGATAAGTGGACATATGAACTTCTTTTTTTAGACCTATCTAGTTCTATTTGATCCCTTTTGTTCTGCTTGAAATAATCTAATTAAATCTTGGGTAAAAAAAATCGACATATTATTTTCTAAAACCAACACTTTTGATGTTACTTGATGTATAATAATTTTTATATATCTATTATGGATCTACATCTCATACGATCGATATCCTATTTTGGGCATAATAAATTTATTAATTCTTTGATTCCAGTTAGTAAGAGAGATCTTTAACTAAAAAATAGATTCTAGAAGCTAAAAGTTTATGATATACACATAACAATAACTTCTTAAGAAAGATATTAATGGATATTGATTCTTAACAGTTATTTCAAGCATCTACCCCAATCTTGGGGAATGGTTGAGATTATCAATGCTCAATGCCTAGCTAAAAGGTATGTGGAGGTGGCCTTACTGAATGTTGGATTAGAAAAGAGAATAGCTTGATTAAAGCTTTCTCAAGACCTCCAAGTAGGAAAACTGGAGGGTTTCTTGTCCATCAGAGAGTTAAAGAGGTTGAACTCCAATTTCAAAATTTTCATATAGAAATATCTGATCAAGGCTAAAACAAGATTCATTTTATATCATATCTAAGAGACTGACAATGCAACGTAGTTAGATTCTCATGTCGATTTGAATGAATCATTCCTTCCCATGATCTTTCTCTTTGGAATAAGAACAATTAAGGGCACTGCCTTCTTTCGGCTTTCTGAGATAACATCAATCATTTATCAGTGAGCTACTTATTATTGCAAGGCTTCTGCTTTCTACTATTCCATGCACTGCATAGCGGATCCTTTTTAGGGTAGGTCTAACTAGATACAAAGTGTTTGAAGGAAGACTTTTGTGTCTCAAAATTGAGCCCAAGAAAGAGGGGTCAAAACTTTGGAATGATACAGAAAAGTCAAGAGGGAGCACTCCAATCTAAAGTTTGGATTGCAGTAAGAACAATCAAGGGCATTGCCTTCCTTCACCTTTCCGAGGTAACTTCAATCATTTCTCAATGAGCTACTTATTATTGTAAGGCTTCTAGTCTCTACCATTCACGCACTACATAGCATTTTATAGTAGATCTAACTAGATACAAAGTGATTGAAGGAGGACTTTTGTGTCTCGAAATTGAGCCCAACAAAAGGGGTCAAAACTTTGAAACGGTACAAAAGTGTAAGGAGGGAGCACTCTGATCTAAAGGTAATTTGAAAATCTAGGATTTGAATTAATGTATTCCATTTTATTTCTGATTAAATGAACGACATCTGCTCTTAGAAATCATAGCTATTACGAGCATGATAGTGGAGATCTCATTGCTATCACTCAAAATTGGCCTAAAAATTGGATAAGGGTCAAGATGCAGTTGAACCTCAGTCGTTGACACAAGTGCTCCTCGAATTGCATGAATGGTCGCCTGTTACACTCACACCTATTAGAAACTTTTTTGTTTTTAAGATCTGGATCCATCATTTATTCAATGGAGGTTGTTGTTAGGTATTCTCTTGATAAGAGTTAAATTGTTGGGAAACTCTCTTGCGTGACTTTCTTTTATTATGTGTCTATTTTATCTTTTCTAACTTGACTAAGCTTGACCTACTTGATTCAATGGTTAGGGTATTGCTTTCATATGGCTAGAAGTATTGGTTCAAATATAATAATAGGTAAAAACGGTTGAAACCACAGCTTTTTAGGGGAAGAGACAAATTCTCTCAATCTTAATAAGATGACGTTGGAATTGAATTTTCTACCCGTAATTTAAATAAGAAAGATGTGACTTTTAGAAGACCTTGCGATATGTCACCTTTCACACAATATTTTCAAAGAAGTTAAAAAATGGATATGTGGTTCACTAATTATTGAAGGTTTTAGAAATGCTAATCTTACATTACATCTAATAATACTTAAAATTACTATCGAAAAAAAAATATAAAAGATGATTTAGTATGTGATCTCCATAATAATTATGACCCATTCCTTTCGGATTCACGTAGGTGAAGGGATTGAGCCAAATCGAATTGATGACGAAGCCGACTTAAATTGATTTGTCATGCTTTATTGTGACCAATGTAACCTTAAAATGGACAAGCAAAACAAGTTAACGCAAGGCCTATAGGCTATAGAAGGCCCAAGCCAAGAGGTCCCATTTTCAAATACTAAATGCTCTTCTCTGGAATTAAATGCTGCAGCTGGGAAATCCACCCACCTTCACTCAGAAAAATCATCTCCTCTAATCCTTCTCTCAAATGGATTTCTCAAATCCCACTTCAATCCTCAAATGTCCTCCTCCACCACCACCACAACAACCACCGTGCCCACCACCGCAATCTCTTCTCTCTCCTCACCGATCACAACTCCCAACTCTCTCGCAAATCTTGGGCTTGGCTACTCCATAGCCATAGCTCTAGGCTTTCTAGTCCTCTTCTCCACTATCCTCTTGGCTTCTTACATCTATTGTCGTGATCGTAACCGCAGAAACAACGACAACGGTGACAGCAACCAGAACTCTCCCTCTGACGGCATAATTCTGCCTAGCATTATCTTCGTCGCCGAGGAAGATGAAGAACTGGGTGGACGTGAGAATGACGATTCTGTCGCTGTTGGGCTCGACCAGGCTGTAATCAACTCTTATCCCAAGTTTCAATTCACGAAGGAAGGGTCTTTGAATGGGAATAATATTAATAATGATGATGCTACTTGTTCGATCTGCTTGTGTGAGTACAAGGATTTGGAGGTCTTACGAATGATGCCTGAGTGCCGGCATTATTTTCACTTGTGCTGTATCGACCATTGGCTTAAGCTTAATGGGTCTTGTCCTGTTTGCCGGAATTCGCCGTTACCGACGCCGTTGTCCACGCCGTTGTCGGAGGTGGTGCCTCTGTCGCAGTACGCGGCTGATCGTCGTCGGAGGTGAAATTCGATCGATTCCCCTAGTGGCAGGTTGATGTTTAGTGTTCTTGAGAATTGTAAATTTTGTTATCTTGGATGGTTAGATTTAGAATCAGAAGTGCATTTTGTTACTGGATTTCGATTTCAGACTGGCAAGTTGAAGGAATGTTGAATGAGAACACCTGAAAGATCAGGACTTTCTGGTGCCTGAAGTAACAGAATTTGGGATTCGTATGTTATCTCATGTTTTGAAATTGATTTCAAACAGTATTCTTTACTTTTAGAGCATAGATTTTGATTCCCGAATCCGCTTCTCGTCTCCGGTTTCAAGTTCCTTTGAGCTCCTGTTACGAAACTGTTCATTTGATCACTGCCACCGGCATTGGAAGGAACAGTCACTGTCGCGCTTCCAACAGACAAAGGCAACTAACGACTCATTAAAGTTTAAACAGTACTTATATCTAATTTGTTTCACATACTAATAGTATCCACATACAGGGACCGTACCCGCCTCGCCCTGAACTCCTGCCTCTTGGCACGTTATTGTTACTTGATTGTACTTCAAGAAACTGTACAGTTTTATATTGAAATGGTGGCCACCTTTCGTCAGTTCGACGGAATCGTTGGACTAATCACCTATGGAACCATAAAAAATGGTGGATCTATCGTTGAATTTCCCAGGATTGCTTGTTTCAAAATGCTTCTTTTTATATTTCTTGATGAATTATTATATGGTTAAGTGGCCTTTCGTTAATATACAATATCTAAGATACTACAAAATGATGCAAGGGTTTGACTGGCAATCTCCAAGTGCTTCCTGCAAGTTCCTCTTTCTATGAGCCTAATTCGAATTCCGAGGATTACCACCATCAAGGAGATCAAATACCTGTTTAATAAATATGATTCTGGACTCTGACCTGAGAGCACTCTTCCCGTAAGAATTAATATAGGATCCGAGTCAAACATACCGTGCTTGCTATCCTTGGCTACCATTGCAGGCCATTGTCTTTGAGCTTGAGCGTCTCAGGTACACAAGTTGTTCATCCGTACTTATCCCATGAGTGTTGTTTTCTTGTGGAGTTTCTGTATATCAGTTGGTCCTTTCATCTGAGTTAATGCTCTTTGCATTTGACTTAAAAAAACATTCGAGTCAGTGAGTCAATTCGACTTACCTGTAGATAGTTCTGATTCCCAAGTTTCCCTGAAGAAGATGCGAAAACCTAATATTTCTATGAAGATTGGAAAATGGGGTTGTATTCACAGGCCGATTTATATGCTTGGTGTTCTGGTTCTTGTGATAAGTATTGCAACTTTGACCAGATTATACTCTATCAGATCTATTTTTAGATCAGATACCTTCTGCAAAAATGAATTTATTGACGGTCAAGGTGGAGTTATTACTGAAGAACATATAGGAATAAGAACTATAACAGATAAAATCGAAAGAGAACTGAGTGAGATTAGAGATCTGCGAGTGGATTCATCAGCAGCAGTATATATGTCAAGATATAGTGTTTTTCTTGCTGAGGTATTGGTGATGATGAAGTCATTACAGACAAATTTACCAGAAGAAGCTCGTCAGGAGGAGAAGGATGGAATTAGATTTGTTCATCCTCTGACGAAACCCAATGAATCTGCAAATTTCTTCCTAATAGAAGAGATTCGTAAATATGTCAGAGTCAAACCAAACAGATTAGGGAAGCAAAATTTTATGGGGGCTAATGGAACATTCACAAGCATTGGTCACGCGTGTTTTGACATGAAGAAGGAACTTGAAGAGTACATGGACTATGATGTTGGTGAAATCTGCAACGATGACTGGAAGCTAGCTCAGAGACTTATGGTTCATGGCTGCGACCCTTTACCAAGAAGAAGGTGTCTGTCCCGAGCTCCAAAGCTATATAACAAGCCACTACCTATAAATGAGTCCACGTGGAAGCTGCCTGATGATCGAAATGTTCGATGGAGTCACTATAGATGCAAGACCTTCACTTGTCTTGCTAGTAACAGCACTCGTAAAGGATTCTTCAAGTGTGCAGATTGTTTCAATCTTTCAGATCACGAAATGCCCAGATGGATCAAACATGTTGATTTGAACACCACCATCACAAATGTCACTACAGATTTCTTGATACCTGAAGTACTTGGAATCAAGCCTGGAGAGATCAGGATTGGATTGGATTTCAGCGTAGGAACCGGGACTTTTGCTGCTCGAATGAGGGAGTTCAATGTCACCATAGTCTCAGCTACAATCAACTTTGGAGCACCTTTTAGTGAGATGATTGCTCTCAGAGGACTTGTACCTCTTTACCTGACCATAAACCAAAGGCTTCCTTTCTTCGACAACACATTGGATTTGATACACACAACAAGGTTTCTTGATGGTTGGATCGATTTGGTGCTCCTGGACTTCATATTGTATGATTGGGATAGAGTCCTGAGGCCAGGTGGTTTGCTGTGGATTGACAGCTTCTTCTGTTTAAAAGAAGATTTGGATGATTATTTGGAAGCTTTCAAGATGCTTAGATACAAGAAACATAAATGGGTGATTGCTCCAAAGCTGGATAAGGATAATCGAGAAGCGTTCTTCTCTGCTGTTCTTGAAAAGCCTCCCAGACCATTTCGTTGATCAGACACCTGTGGTTGGGTACTACTGAGGTATGAGAATCACTATCAAATCTGTGTCATAACAGGAGCATACGTGAAAGAGATTCTGCTTTGGAATCTCAACTTTTGTACTCTTTATACATGTGTAACATAAAGGCATTGACAATAAGGAGAGTTAATCTCGTCGAGTCTGATCTACCTATGGAAGGCCTAGGGAAATGGTGTTTTTATGTTTAAAATATGTTTAAAAGTTTAGAATCCACCGCTCTCTTAAATCTACATTAAAACCTCGATCTCTTAAATCTACATTAAAACTTCGATAAATGAATATTTGATAAATTAATAATCTCAATTAAATAATAATTTTGTCCGGTTTCGACTTGGGCCAATGGGATAAAATAATAATCTCGCTAAATGCATAAGATAATAATTAAAAAAAAATTTCTTGAGGCCCACTGAAAATATAAAATAATAATTCATTAAATAAGTATGAAAATTACATATATAATTCAT
>JANITX010000010.1:48174613-48186178 GCA_027564395.1 Erythroxylum ulei | reverse complement strand
TAATAACTAAAATAAAATAAAATTTTAAAATTATTTATTTTAATAAAATAAAATAATTTTTATTGATAATTTATTAATAAATAATGACTAAAATACATTTTAATTAATTAAAAATAATTTATTTTTAATTTTTATCTAATACGTACTTATCATCAGTAATAAAATATTAACATTAACAAAACAAATTTTTTTTATTTAAAATTGATTCAAAATTTATTAATAATTATTTAATTCAAAATTTATTTAAAATTGATTTAAAATTTTCAAGACAACTTTTCCGACAAGTATAACTATATAAGATTTCTATCGGTAATTGACAACAGTTTCTTAACTGTCGGTAATTTATTGATTTCTTGTAGTGTTATGTCATTAACTCGTTACATTGTTTATTTACATGTTTTCAAATTTTTGTGCGATGTGTACTTAAAATGTAACAAGTACAAGTTCCCTCGTGATCAAAAGAATCCAACTTATCCAAGCTATAGACAGAAAGAGCAAGACATCCAAGTTCTGCCCATGTTTTTGTGACTTACATGTTAAGTTGTTACAAGACAGCTTTCAAGTGGGGCAATGCGCTTAAGGACATTATTGTTTGGAACCTAAGAAATAAGCGTATTTATCCGATGCCTGATGTTCAGTTTGTAATAAGACAATCATAACATAAGCGAAAGGCAGTCAGGTGACACCAGGGAAGCACTGGTCCCTCAATTTGGTTGTATTAGAGAGAACAAGATTCTTTTGCAATCAATTATTTCAAACCAGACGGTCTCTTCTCCTGTTGAGATCCTTATTGAAACCAAAGTTATTTAGTTCTGCTGTTATCAAGTTCTCCGATATCCTTTTTATCATATAGGTTTAAGATTTGCTTGGTTAATGATGATAAGAGTTATAATAAGCCCTTAGGAGTGATCGAGTTGGTAGAGTGAGAAGTATGAGGTCAGAAGGTCCTATATTTGAATACTTTTATTTATGCTCTCTCGATCTAACTTGTTGTACAGGGTTTGCCTGGTGTAAAATACTCGATTGACATGATTTGCAAGCTATTATGTCAATTCGAAAGTATACCCAGTGCGTATTCAAAGAATAACGACTGCAAATTCTTCTGTTTCTAAAAAAAAAAGAATTATAATAAATGCAATGAGGAATAAAAATAGATATAGTTTTTATTCTTCGTTGTATTGAAGGGTATGAAGTATTTCTCTAAAAAGAGATATAAAAATGCTGTTTATTCAATCATAATATATTACCAACAATCTTTTCTCGTTCGTTACCAACTAACCAAACACACCTTTTAGTGTTAAAAATAACAGTAAACTTAATTATCTGCCTAAGATTAATAATGAATTTGTATAAATAGAGAAAATTCGGTAAACAAGTTTTTGAACATTGAATAAACTGTTGAAATTTCGATTAATTTTTGTGAATAATGTATAATTTTACAACGTTAATTAATTATTTATTAAGATTTTTATAAGATTAAAATTACGAAAATCGAAATTCAGGTTTGATGCTCGATCAAGAGAGGAATGCAATTAAGCGTGAACTTCAGATCACACCCTTTTGTTATATTTGCTCTAATCCTCAATTGCTCAGTCTTCAGGAAATGAAATGGATCCAAGACTCGTGATGTTTGAGGTACATTTTAGCTAGTGGTGTAATGATAGCGGAGCTTCTGTTGTATGAAACAATTGGCTTTGTCATCTTGTGGGATGTGTCTAATCTTGATGGATAGACAAGGAACGGGGACTGGTCTGGAGACGAAGACAAATAAGGATGTCTTTCGGCTTAGGGACCCTTCTGTCCGCTTAAGTCGTAGCCAGAGGGGGAGCAAAAGGTTCACTTGTGGTGCTCGTTCGCTATGATAAGAGTTTGAATAGGAAAATTGAAAAGGGAATAGATGTGAATGAGAAGGTGTTTGTAGCTTCTTGTTTCGTGCTTCTTCTAGTTCTCATGTGACCAAAACAGCATGACCCCTCTCTAAATAATGAACATACGTCTCTTTAACTTGCAATATTGGCAACTCGTGCCATTTAGTGGTGGCTAAGTAATATGGAGAGTTCCTCAAAGGGTGTTTACCACTCGAAGTTTTGGGTTTAATTCTTTCGAACTTTTCTAAGGGTTAGCAATTTGAATTCACTTTGTGATAGAGTTCATTATTGATTATTTGAGAGGAACTCACATTTTTAAGGTTATGTTTAGTTGATGATTTATTAATAGAATAGAATGGAATGTAATATTATTCTATCGTTTAGGAGAAAGATTTGTAATAAAATGAATTAGAATAAGATGAAAAAGGAGGGTTTCATATTACATTCATTCCATCTTAAACAGTAAAAATAAAAATCTTCAATTTGGAGGGTTTAGAATGGAATGTAAAATGATAAACAATTTTACATTATATTATATTATAAACCCTTAATCCAAATAGTATTTCACTATATGACATTATGAACTGTTCTATCCCTCTCAAACAATAAATATTACATCTATTTACATTTCATTCCAATATTATAAACCATTTCATTCTATTCTTTTTCATTCCATTATATTAACAATCTTATGTCCAACTAAATATAACCTAAGTCGATACTCTTACGTATATTAGCGGACTTACCTGCTCAGTCAAAAGTAACAACTAGAGTTCTCTTCTAAGAGTGGCAATAGGTTAGACCAAGTTTGTACTTTCTATCGAGCTCACCTTAAAATATTTTGTTCAAGTTCATGTTTAATTTTAAAATTTGATAACGCAAAGTTTACGATATAAATTAAAATTTGATCAAACTTTGGCAATTTAAAACTCAATCAAACTTGACTCAATTTTAATTAATTTCTTTTTTAACTCAATTTTAATTAATTTTTTTAATTTAAAGTTTAAAAACGACGTCATATTTAAATTAGACTTGCCTTAATTTTATATTTCTAATAATTTTTAAATTACAATCAAATTTATGAATTCAAGTTTAAAATAAAAAATTTTGAGATTTGGAGTTAGGAAATAGGGACATGGGTCCGGCCTGATCGAACATTAGTTATGATTACTGATAAAAAAGATTCCTTTACAACTCTCCCTTGTCCGCTTGTCTATATATATACTTATCAGGTTCTTGTTACATGCAGACATTATAGAATCAACGCAATGTATTTTTCATTATCTGTATGTTCACACTTCAATGTTGAAATTTTCTATTCCCAATTAACAAGATCTAGAAGACAAGTATGAAATCATTTCAGATTCCCATGTATAAATTTTTCGCTATGGTTTAAATATTCAACTCTCCATTGCTCATAGCAAATTCAAGAACATAATTAAACCAAGGCTAACTAGAGGACAGAAAGGTGGTAAAGAAACAAACTGTTACTTGATCCTTCTTCCATCAGCTTTCTTTCAGTGTTCATCTATTATCTGGTGAAATTATGAGTAGAAATGATTCAGATTCTTTGAAGAATATCTCAGAATAGTAAAAGTGAGATTGAAAAACGGAAATGGTAACATATGATATCAGACCTATTGATTTCTTGCAATGAAGAATTGCTTCGTAAATTGAGGTTTCCAACTCGAGTTCAGACAAACTATATGCTGAATGGTATGTTGGTGAATTGCTCCAACTCTTAACTTCCCATGCTCTTCTGTCTATATCATCAACTTTTATACTTTTTCTAGTTCCTCCAACTCCAAGACAGAAAGTTCTCAGATGTCCAATCCACTTCTGCAGGATTCGTTCTGATCGTTTTTTCCATCTTCCAAGAACTTCACATTGAGTATCAGCGACGGGCACGACAGGGCTGTCAGAAAAAGAAGGTGATGGTCTCGTGGAACTGGAAGGCCCTAAGTTCACGGAACTGGAACTGGACCGGTGTAAGGAATTTGGTCTGATGAGACCGTCAGAGAAAAGCTGGTCAGCATGAACAATGGCAGTAGAGGATTTGGTAAATGGAACATCAAATTTGAAGTTTTGGCTGTCTCCTGAAGATCTTTGAAAGGAAGCTGTAGATGGATCACCGAGGTTTTCTAATGAAGAATTGTTTCCTGATAGCCAACTGTTTGAGAAACTTTCAATAGCCAGAGGCTCTGATGGAGACTCCATGAGATATAACTACTCTTTCAGGATATTTGGTAATCCAGAGGTCAGGATTGTTGGTAATGGAGTCTTAACTAGACTGAAGAGTACTGACCACAAGTCCAGCTATAAATGCCAAGCAGGAGACATTTGGAACAAGAAAAAAGAAATAATAATGGACCAGATAGACATTACTTGTCATTTTGTTTTATTCAATTTAGTTGATAAGTCATAGTTTATTTAATATTTAATGGTGATGGAAACTCAACAATGGCTGCTTCCAATTGTTTACAGGGAAATAGCCAACCAGAAAACATATCCCTGCAAATATCTCCTATTAAGATTCGATAATGTAAACCATACGAGTCGAGACATGCAAGTGACTTTTCGCCTGAAGACAACAGCTATTTCCAGGGACCAAAGAAAAAAAGAAAGGACTATAATAGAAAATGAAAAAGGGATCTTATTTATAAAAGTGGTGGATCCTTTTTTTTTAATTTAAAAAATATTTTTATGGTTTTAGATTATTAAAAATTAATTTATGACAATGAATATTTTAAAAAGGGACTTCTTTTCCAAGGATTGTCAAATTAATTTAATAGAAAATATCAAACAATTAATTATTATGCACGTTATAAAATTTATATAATTACTCTAATTTGATTTTAATAGTAAATTTATTAAAATTATTAATAAATTAGTTAATTTTTTAATTTTAGAGTATCAAAAAATACTTTTAAATAATTTAAAATAATAAAAACTAAAATGACTCTCCCTCTTTCTCCTCTCTACTAGTTAGAGATAAGGCTGCGTATTATTGGACCTTCTTAAACTCCCGTATCAATGAGATTCATACTAAATATTGATATTGTTGTTGGTGTAAAAATTAAAGTAGAGTAAAACTAAAAAAAGTTATAATCTTTTTACCCGTTAAGAAAAGCATTAAAGCCGGCAACATATCTAATATAAAATTTGATTCATTAATAATAATTGATCGTGAGGGATTGAAGTTTTTTTTAATCAGCTTCTTGTCTTTCTAATCAAAGTTCAGATCTTCTGTCCAATATTATGATATCTTATTGTGTCCAATAAATATTAGTTATTTATTTATATAGGTCTCACATAAAATTTACATAAAATTTGTAAAATAAATAACTAAAATTTTATGAGATAGAAAAAACAAAATAAAATATCTGGACGCTTCTAATCATGCCCTGGAAGCGATTCCATTGTACGTCAAAAAACAAAAAGGAAGCATTGGAATATATCATAAGAGATTGCAATAGAATTAAATATGCTGTTTCATTCTGAACTTATTTTCATTTCAAAGAACTGTTCAAGACGTGATCGAGAGCCACGTAAGGAAGACGCAGATTCGTACGATGAGTTCGACTTAAAAGGCGAGCAGATTCCTCCGAAAACATTTAAACTCTTATGTGATTTGACAGATAGATGCTCAAATTGGTGTCATGTCTTTTCTCCGTAATTGGAGATAGATACCATAAATTTGTTCATTTGTTACGACAATTCCTGTCAATGAATTGACAGAAAGTTACTGGTCTTAAAAAGAAAAACTAGAAGAGGAAATTAAAGCTTTACGTAATTCAATTCTTACAATAATAAGTAAAATATATTAATATTGTTGATAATCCGAGTAAGATTCAATTCGTTCGACTCAAATATGAAAATATTCGACATATGCTTTAAAACAATAGTGCATAGAGACAACTAATCTAAGGTGTGGCCAAAATTAGAAGATAATTAGAAGTTAAGAGTTATAGGAAAATTTCTTGAAGTTGTTGAAGACGGGAGAATAGTTTGTGGTAGGCAATTAGAATGTAGTTATGATAGAGAAGTGGGTTAGATGTTAGAACAAAAATATTTGAGGTAGTTGAAGTTGATAAAATTATATAAATTCATCAACATCATAATACAAGACACAAATAAACATATACACAAAGATAGAGAGAGTAATGTTAGTACGTATAGGATACCTTATTACGTATCTTAGGGTCCCGTGAAAGGATAAAAAACGAAGGTAATATGAAATACTTAGATTTGGTTTCATCTCTGATTCCGATGCCGATTTCGAGCTCCAAACGCCTCCGAATCTCCTGGGTCCTTTAACGAAAAATGTTTATCGACTCACAGGCAAGGCCTTTCTACAGTTTCCTCAGTTCACGAGCTCTCTTAACGGGTCAGAGAACCTGATACTCGTGAAGGTCGTCTTAAATAACTGCAGGAGATATTGGGTTCCCCATCACAAGTAATTGGGACCCATTTCCTCCCGGACTTCGACCCATTGATTTAGATCATTTATTGGGTCACTTTAATATCTTTATCTGAATCAAATGACGTAACTTAACCGGTAATTTATTTAAAACCAAAATTACAATTAATGTTAGTCCAACTTTATGAGACATTGACAAAATTGCCCCTAAGGACAAAAATGTCTAACATTTGAAGTATGGATCAATCTATAAATGACTAGGATAGAAGCTACTCTTAAAGAAATATTAATGGAGTTTGTCTCAAGAATGATTGGAAACTTGTGAGAATGGTTTCAAAGTCTAGGAAAATACAAAAGGCTTCAGGCTGTCAGGCTTCCTAAGGCAGAACCACCCGGTTGGGAATGATCAGCAAGGAATTTATTAGGGACTTCTAACTAATTGTAAGATAAAGTCGTCAAGAATACTTTATTAGGGACTTCTAACTAATTGAAAGATAAAGATAAGGGGTTGGTCTCTCTTGAATGTTTTTAAGGGTAACAAAACGACGTCATTTAGTTTAAAACCAAATGACATCGTTTCGTTATTATCTTAAAATATTGAACAGAAGCAGACAACAGACGATGACGTATAGCTAACCAATTTACTGACGGATTACCGACGAAAATTGTAGTCGGTAAACTAAAAACATTTCCCGCCATATTTACCGGCGGTAATTAATTACCGTCACTAAACACCGTCGTGTTATTTATTTTCTTCCAATTTCAGTGACGGATATTGCTACTGTTGGTAATTGAAAAATTTTCATACAAGTTTTCCGATGAGTATACGATTTCCGTCAGTAATTGATTTCCGTCGATAATAAGCAAATTTCTTGTAATGTGAGGTTATTATTTCATTTCTTTATTCTTTCCACTATTTTTATTTTATAATTTTCCTTAAAAGGCACCTTCCATAAATCCTTCTTGTCTTGTAAGCCTTCTTTATTTCTATATGTATAATATATTCAATAATTTTACTAGGATGATGTTTGATAGAGCTTTTAAGTTTTCCAAATACGAAATTGTAGCCTCAAACTTTTTAGAATTATAACGAGAGACCTTTTTGAATTATTATAGAATTAGAAAAGGCAATATTAAAAAGTCTTACATTGTTTACAATGCCAAGAAGTATGTCTAGAGAAATCTTTAATTGTTTCTCATTCCTTTATCCTTTGTATCTCAAATTCTTGCTTCCTGTAAGTATTGATTTTTTATTTAAGTATTGGTCTTGGTTATCCGGCAATAGAAACTTTTTATTCTTGCTCTACCAGCTTCCTACAAATTATTAATATCAAGATAGACTTTCATTCTATCATCTCACATTTATCAAAAATTGGAATATTGTGTTTGAGTGAAACAGGTAATTAGTGATTAGGTATTTATGTTTTGGTTCACTCAATCTTACAGACCTCTTAATAAAATAAAGCTCTAATACTAATTATTAAGTTTTAAAAACAAAGGAAAAATATAAGAAAAACCAGAAGAAAATAATGTTTTATTATTAAAGGTCTAATGATTATAAAACAATTAAGCATGTCAATGAATACTAAAAAGATAGCAATTAAGAGTCTAAAACTAACGTAATAAAATGATGAAGATTCTCACTACCAACGACCACTTTCATTTTCAGCATATGTAAACCAAATTTAAGAGTCTCTGTAATAGTTTCGTGAATCAACCGATCAACTAATTGAAAGAATACTTTATTAGGGGCGTCTAGCCAATTGAAAGGTAAAGATAAGATCATCTATAATATAATGTCCCATCATTCAATATGGTTTTGGACCCTTGTCCTTGGGTACCACTGTCGTCGGCTTTACACACTTCTGAAGCAGCAGAAAATACACGAACACAAATAAGCCGCTTTTGCTCGTCATAATCATTGCAATCTCTAAATTTTATGAAAGTTCAAAGTATTGTTTCAAAGCTAAACGAGTTTGGACGCTTTATTTTATTCTCCTTTTAAATAAAGCACAGGATATCGATTCCAAACATAGTATAGAATCAAGGATGGCTGGATGGGACGTTGAGAGAATCACAAGTTTGATATAACTCGAGCGTCGTAAAGAAATGGATAAACGTTTAAATTATGACAATGCACGATGATGCCTTTTGACTTTTAGCACCTATCTGTAACTTAGTGAAATGATAACTCAACACTCGACAGAAGACGGCATTTCACGATAGGAGTAATCACATTTGTTTGAATTCCTTTTTCTTTTTCAATAATGGATACATTTTTTAAAGCTAAGCCCAAGCCCAGCTCAGCCCAGATCAGATCCATCTTGGATTTAGAATGGTTCTCCAAATCTAGTACCAAATAATTTGTCAACATTTTTTTCTAAAACTTTGAAAGATTAAAGGAACAATTATAAATAAACTTGAGAGTCTGTCCCACTATTTTAGAATAGACCCCATTACATACTAATCATTTCCATGATTTTTATGAATATTATACTAATTATTACTTAAATTACTCTTAAACACTAATAATATTTTATTTACTTAAAAATATGAATTACAATCGATAATCACTAAAATAATGATTTCTTTTTTTCTATAATTATTATGTTACTATTTATATAAAGAGGACCCTATAATTTATGAATTTAAAAAGTCAATAATAAATTTCAACTTCATTCTCTTTCTTTTCTTTTCTCACGCTTATTTAACCAACACGAAGTCTTTAAAAGAGGACTTTGATCATTTTATTTTTAAGGGCAAAGGATAAAAATTTTATTGGTGCCATTTTTTTAATGATTTTGTAATTTAGTTATTAATTTTTAAAATAGTTAATTTATTAATTAAAAACTAAACATCAATTCTATGAAGACTTAGATGAGGAGATCCATGAGATTTTCCCTAATGAAAAAGTTATTCTAAGAGAAGACTTTAATGGCCATATAGAAGCAAATTTGGATGAGTATTAATGGGCTCAAGGGGGTTTCGACTATGAAGATAGGAATGATAATGAGACTACATTTTTCGACTTTGTGGTAGCGTTTGATTTGATGGTAACCGACTTCTTTCATAAAACAAAAAAGCATCTGATGACTTTTAAGAGCAAATTTGTGAAAACTCATACTGACTACTTCCTTATAATACGGAGCGATTGACGTAGTTGCAAGAGTGTAAGGTGATACCTAATGCATAGTTGTCAACTTAACATAAATTGTTGTGGAAATGATAATTAAAAGTTAGAGAAAGAAGCAAATATAATAAAGCATTAATCATAATTCATATTTTATTTTGAAACTTAATCAATTTCTTGTTATTTCTCTCGAATAATTTCTAAAATTAGTTCATCTTCAGCACTATAGTTGCACAAGTGTTCAACTTCTAGCGGTATTTGTAACATCTCATCCCCATATTAAGGGTTAGGACCTGAAACTTCAGTACATGTGAGCTTAAAGAGAAATTTGGACAAAGCATTTTCTTGCTTATGCATCATGTTAGCATATATGCACATAAATACGGAATGTTTTCGCATAAAAAGTGGTACATACATTCATTGACAACTTCTAGGTATAAATGATATGAAATTTGATTTTATTGAAAATGAGGAGTAGAAGGAGTAGAAAGAGTGATCTTGGTATGAGTTGTGATAAGGAAAGATTTAGAAACAAGAATGGTAGTGATATGGAAAATGTTGACTGAGTATGCTTCAGTCTTTTAGCTACAACGTCTTCTCTAGTCATCCAAACGAGATGATTCTTGATTTGGATTAAACTAGAGATATATGACTACATTTCGTATGAAGACATCGAATTTCAATTCTGCCTCTAAGAGTCTCAAAATTTTTCATGAAGTTAAGAATTGGGTACAGTATGTTGGTGTATGAATGGAAAATTTCGTCTTCAGACATTAAGGGCAAATTTGGGATTGATATATATAGGTTTTGACAAAGTTGCCTTCTGAAAAGTTGTAGATCTTTCTTTTATCTTTCCAATGGTATATAGTATGAAAATTTTGAACATCTGATCTGAAAGTTATGATCTTTACAAGTGGAGATGTTCTGGAGGAAAAGTAAGACGAAGTTAATGTTCACCCTATCGTCTTAGTTTTGCTGACGTCATCTTCGTCTTAGTATGACGTTATCTTTGTCTTAGTTTGACTTTTTTCGTCTTAGTTTGACCAACTTCATCTTAGTTTTGTTGACGTCATCTTCATCTTAGTTTGACCTTTTTTCGTCTTAGTTTTGCTGACGTCATCTTCGTCTTAACCTTGTTGCCTCCTTCTTCTGTTCTATTTTTGACCCTTTTAGAGGTCGAATCTCACTCTGAGTTCTTCACGAAAGTTATAGATCTTGAAGTCCTCTTTCTATTAATCTAAAGAACACTTAAATCCAAGTTCTGTACCAAAAGTTATACCCATTTTTTCAATTCGTCTAAAAAATGATGTCAGCATCGTGTCATTTGTTGCCAGAACATATTTTAGTCCAAATTTGATCCTCTAGATGACAGAATTGGTCCTTAAGGTCTACATGAGAGTTGTATATATTGAAGTCCTGTTTCTATTCATATAAAGAACACCTTAATCCGATATCTTTAGGGAACATTATGAAAATTTTCCCAACCTTGTTTCGTCTGATGACGTCACTTCGTCTCAAAAATGATGTCATATAGTCTGTTCTATTTTTGACCTCTCAGATGAAAGAATTTGCCTTCACCGTCTCTGAAAATTTGTAGCTCTTGAAGTCTTCTTTCAAACCATCCAAAGAACACCTCAATCAGAAATGTTTACAGAAAGTTATAACTGTTTCCTTGAAACAGATTCAGTATGATTGAGGTCAAAAACATGATTGCTTCTTTTGGCCATAACTTCCTCTCTAGACCCCCAAATGATCTGATTCTTGAGCCATTGGATTCGTAAGACTTTTCTCTACATCTCCACCAAAAATATAAGCTATGTAAAATGAATTAAGAAAGATTGAGTGAAAAGAGTGGGACAGGTATAGTGAGTGTGCTCTTAAAGGATATGAACTGGTGTTATCCCACCGAACATACTTTAGTGTTTTGATGATATCTTGATCTGTAGGAATCCAAATGTGACGATTTATGATTTGTGATAAACTAGAGACATAGATCTACAAATGGTATGAAGGAATTAGAATCTAATTCAGTCTTTAAGATGTTTAAATTCTAGATGAAAGTTGTGTATCGTATACTGTTATGGACAAGAGCAGTCCAAAAATGTTTGAAGTATATCTTTTGAATCACTGAACCAAATTGAATGATT
>JANITX010000010.1:48009519-48019741 GCA_027564395.1 Erythroxylum ulei | reverse complement strand
CACAAGCAAAACATCACAAAAGTCTACCAAAAGAACATGAAACACAAAGAATTAACATGACAAAATGCAAGTTATCATTTGGATATAATAAAGACTAATAATATCCATAATGGTTGTTCAAGAATAACAGCTTATGTTGATATGTGTTATTGTGTAATAAAAGTGGGGTATAACTGACAGGTTTTTGGAACAATCAATACCAACAATCTTCCACATGGTCCAAAACTTGAGAAATAAATTGTAACAATTTAGGAGAAAAAATAGGGGAACAACCAGGTGAACTAAATCTTGAACCTAGTGTGTAAGAAATTTTGGAGACAGAACCTGTTAGAGATATAAACAACCTTAAAATGCCCTGGTCACATGATCGCTCTAGAGAGATAGCTTAAATACTCTCATAGGAGGGTAGCTAGCCCCCACAATCACGTAGGTGAGTCCATCAAGTGTGTACTACTCATATTACCCAAACTTGGGCTATGGAACTCATTAAGGATTAAATAATCCAACCTCAACAAACACAGTAAAGTCATGCTTAAGGACGCTATTCAATAACTGAATATCTTAATATTATTCCACAAACAATGTACAAGTAAGCAGTCACTACATAACTTCGTTTGACCCACTGAACTTGATTTCTCAAGTCGGGTGTCCATCACGAGGTTACTACACAATTGGGCTCAACCCCATCCCTTTAGCATGCTCTCAAATTAGTTTTCTACTCAAAGCTTTTGTAAACGAATCTGCTAAGTTTCTCTCTGACTTGACATAGTCTAGAGAAATTACACCATGTCTAATTAAAGTACAGACAATTATATGTCTCAATATGATATGTCTACTTTTGCTATTATATGCTTTGTTCTTGACAACATGAATGACAGCCTGCGAATCACAATGAAGGAACACAGAAGGAATTAGTTTTTTCCAAAGTGGGATATCTGCTAAGAGATTCCTTAGCTACTCAGCTTTTCCATCCTGCTAATTCCAAAGTCCTAAACTTAGCATCAGAATACCCCACCAATATAGGAGGATGACCACCAAAAGATAATCCATAATGCATAGTACGTTTCAAATATCTCAACAAACAAATCAATGCATTCTAATGCTCTTGACTAGGATTATAAGTATATCTACTAAGTCTACTCACGCAATATGCAATATCAAGACAAGAATAGTTCATCAAGAACATCACACTACCAAGAATTTTAACATACTCAGCTTGGTTTACACTGTCACTAAGATTTTTCTTTAAAGCAACACTAGCATCATAGGGAGTTTTGACTGGAACAACATCATAGTAACCAAACTTCTTCAAAATTTTCTCAACATAATAAGTTTGATTCAACCTAAAACTAGAGTCAGTCCTATTAACTTTGATTCCTAAAATAAAGTCCACAGGTCCAAGATCTTTCATATCAAAAGAAGACTTTAGCAAACTCTTAGTAGTATCAATGACAGATAAACTAGTACCAAAAATAAGCATATCATCCATATAAAGAGTTATGATTGCATAACCATTGGCATCAGATTTCACATAAATGCAAGAATCGACATCACAAGAGGTGAAACAATGTTTGAAATCTCACTTTTAAATTTTCATGCCACTATTTGGGAGCCTATTTAAGTCCATACAAAGACTTAACCAACTTATACACCTTTTGCTCTTGACTAAGCATTCTAAACCCCTCGGGCTGGACCATATAAATTTCCTCATCTAGATCACCATTCAAGAAAGTTATCTTAACATCCATTTGGTGCACATGAAGCTTAAATATCCAGGCAATAGCAAGCAATTTTGGTTACAGGAGAGTAAGTATCAAAAAAGTCCAATCCTTCCTTTTGTTTAAAGCTTTTAATCACAAGTCTTGCCTTGAACCTCTCAATAGTTTCTTTAGGTCTCAATTTCTTTTTGAAAATCCACTTACATTCCAAAGACTTACACCATCGAGGTAGATCAACTAAAACCCAAGTTTTATTAGACATGATTGACTCTAATTCACTATCTATGGCTTCCTTCCAAAACGTAGCATCTACAAATCTCATTACTTCCTCATAAGTTTTAGGATCTTCCTCAATAATATAAGTCACCACAAAACATCATCTATATTCTCAGGTTTTGTCACCACAAAGGAAGTAATAAAGTCAGAACCAAAACTAGTGGGTACTCTAGCTCTTTTGCTTCTCTTTAGTTCAACAATTTCCTCTTCCTCTATGTCATCATTAGTAAAAGAACTAGGGACAAATTCTCTAGGGACTTGCACACTCACTTTCATAGGAAATATATCCTTGAAGAACACTGCATCTCTTGACTCCATAATTGCTAGACCCGTCTTCCTTAACCATAAATCTATAGGCAGCACTATTAGAGTTATATCCCACAAAAATTGAATCAATGGTCTTAGGCCCAATTTTCTTCCTCTTATGTTCAAGTAAAGCAACCTTAGCAAGATACCCCCATACTTTTAAAAAATGCAACTTAGGTAGATAACCTTTTCAAATTTCATAAGGGGTTTGATCTAGTTTCTTATGAGGGACTCTGTTTAGAACATAACAAGCTGAAAGAATAGCTTCCCCTACATAAAATCACGTAAACTGGAGGAAATTAACATTGCATTCATCATATCCTTAAGTGTTCGGTTTTTCCTCTCGACTATTCCATTTTGTTCAGGTATATAAGGGGCTGAAAGCTTATGAATAATCCCAACTTTTTCACAATAATCAGCAAGGAAATTAGTAATATCAAAGCGATAGGCCCTTTATTCCAATCTAGACATAGTGGGAATACCCGATTCAAATTAAAGAGAAGGAGATTTGACATTACATTAGAATCGGCTTTTCTCAAATCTGCTCAATAAGTAAATCTAGAACAATCATCCACAAAGGTAATATAATATCTCATGCCTCCTTTACTCATACAATTCTTAAAATCACCCAAGTCTGTGTGCACCAAGTCTAGAGTGGCATAGGTCTAAAGACTCAACAATATAAGCAGAAGAAGTAGATGCATTCATTTCAACGTCAAGTACAAATAAGCCCCCATTGCAAAACCCTTTTCCAACAAAGTTTCCATTCTTAGACAGAACTAGCTTATCAGAATCAAAGGTCAGTTTAACACCAGCTTTGTTAAGCAATGTACCAGAAATCAAGATTCTACGTGCGTCTGGAACAAACAAAACATTTTTTAATGCCAACACTTTTCCAGAAGTGAGTTTGGGAGTGACTTTGCCAACTCCTTGGACAGGAACTCTGTTAGAGTTGCCCATGTATACGAATTCACCATCAGCAGCATCATTCAACTCCTTGAATAAGTCCTTATTAGTGCAGACGTGGCGTGTGGCTCCTGTGTCAACGATCTACAAGAGCAAATTTCCAACAAGGTTGACTTCGGACACCATAGCAGTAATGAATCTCTTCGTCGTCACTAGCTTCAACCATATTAGCTTGAAGCTTACCAAAGCTATTCCGGTTACCCTGTTGGTATCCTGCCTGATTTCCTTTCCCGAACTGCCCAGTTTCTGTCTTTGGCCTTTCTTCTCATAGTTGATTCTAACTTGACAATTGGCAGTAGGATGGCTTGGCTTATGGCACCACCAACAATTACCATCAATCCTTTTACGTTTAAACTAACCCTACTTGTTGTTGAAAGACTTGTTTTTTCCACCATTCTTCTTGAAGTTATTGCTACGTGAAAAACCGAAGGGGGTTAATTATTTCACAAACTTTTCCTAAACTTATTTGGCACCAACAAAATAAAAACAAGCAAAACCGAAATAATAAAAATACCAAAAATTTGGTAACGCGGTTCGGTACACCTTACTTACGTCTGCGGGACCCTCATCCAGCTTAATCACTTTCACGAAAGTACAATAGTTTTACCCAAGGCTTTACTGAGCCGACTCCACTCAACCCTTGACACTATCTCTCAACCTCACTTCACGTGAAAGATTTTCACACTCAATAGTACGACTGCCTCGTATTAACCTCAACAAAGGATTTTCTCAATTAACTCAATAGTACGACCGCCTCACACTAACCTCAACAGAGGATTTTCTCAACAATATTTGATAATAAAGATAAAAAAAAATAAATAACTCAAATGATCAATCAACTAAGAACAAAATAATAATACACTTGAGGAAAAGAAGACAACTTCCCGAAAGGTTAAGCTCCACTGAAATAGATCTGGAAGTCGTCACAACACCAATAGGCTGACTCACATAAACACCAACACGAAGCCACAGCTCACTCACGCAAACGTTCACAGCAGTAGATAAAAACTATAGACCAAAGAGAAAAACAAATCAGTTGCACCACCAATCAACACACGGCTCAAGACACATTAAATACTCCAAAATCAACCCTGCCGTATGTGACAAATTCAATACTCCAAAATCAACCCAGCCGTATGTGACAAATCAATTCAACTATCTCTAAAATTCTAGTAGTCACCTTCTCAGGCTTAGCCATTTGACTTACGAAATTATGCTTTTCACTGTGATAGAGACAAGCTCAACATCAACTAGCATATACAATTATGAAATCACCAACAACTTAGCACCTTGATTGTCGTGCACACACACACCAATTGCACACTAACATTTATTACCCCACCTTGACATAAGATATCCTTTTGCCATTGATTCTTGGTAGAAGTTGAATTCCTCAATTAAAGCAAAAGACTTAGAGAAGATTAACGCACACCACACTCAAGCACGCTTCAACGTCGGCTTTTTCATATACCCATGAGATTCACTTCTCCTATAGATGAAGACACACCTACGGAGAATCACTTTAGTTGATGCAACGCACGCATCTTAATAATCAGTTAATTCACGCTGACACTAGCTCTTCTTCAGCTATAGATAAAAATATATCCAATACACACCCATAGAACAATAATAAAAACCAGAATCCCTCTGATAAAATCCAAGAATGTAAGTGTCGAGATCTAATCTCATGAGGAGCTATGTTTATCTAAAAACTTATATTTAAAAGATCCCACCTATATTTGAACTCTCACCAACGTAATAATAATAGAATTTTATTTTATACAGAATTCTTTCACAACCATAAGTGTAGCAACCACATCAATTTGAATCCAAGTCAAATCACTCAATTAATATCTTATATGTCCAATTAATAAATAATGCCAAAATATATATCCTAACAATCTCCCCCTTTTTGGCATTTTTGTCACAAATTCGAAGCTCTTCCAAATAACATAATTGGACATATAAGTATCAAATGCATAATCTAAACGAAAAATACTCCCCTTTAATCAAATATCAAGTTCCAAAGAACACCACAATTATCCAATCATCCAAATTTCTCCCCCTTGGGATAAAAAGATGCAAAAAAGCACAATAAATAGTCACACATATACCTTAAAATTTTCCCCTGAATGGAACATTCACCATAAATAATCTGATATCATCCCCTTGAGATAAAACAGTAACAAAATGCATAATCATAATAATCAACCATAGATGCAGCGGAAAAATCATAAGTACGCCAAAATGACAATTTACCATCATTCAAAATACTGGGAGATATGCTCGAAAGATAGAGAGATACCCGAGAGAGATCTATACCAATGAGAGAGCTAAAGAGTCTTCGGTAGAGCCAAATAGAAGTTACTAAGCAAACTACTAAAAGATGAGACGTCTATAGTAACATAAAACTAAAAAACAAAAAAAAATCGTTCTTTCTTTTTTTTTAACAACATAAAAAAATACTTCAAAAATGTAAAGCACACTGTCCCTGTGCTCCTCGAAGAATCTCAAACCTGGGTTACTCTTTGGCTCGAATAAAGATGTGTATCACAAGTAGCCTACAATTTTTCGATAATCAACCATTTTTCTTTCTCTTGTTTTTCTTCTTTTGCTCACATCTCCAATAACATTTTCTGTTGGATGATTTCTTCGGATTCGAGATGAAGATCCCCGATTCAAATCAGCTTCCATTGTTTTAGTTAGTTCATCATCCGAAGTAACTGAAAGTTCTTCAATTCGTGCAATTACTTCCTCAGCAGTAACTAACTGCAAATCTGGGCATTTTCTTATTTTTCCTTCACTACATTTTTATACTTATACTTGAACCTTTCTAATCCAAGCTTGCTTCGATATCATGGGATGCTACCGGAAATTTAATGAAGAGTGTCTAAATTTTCGATTTTGACCCTTTTGAAACATAATTTGCAACATCTTGTAGCATCTCGGCCTTATGTGCCTGATAACTCGCAAAAATGACACGTTGGTACAAATCTTCGAATCTTTCTCGATGTTTCTTCTTCTTGGACAGATCTGAACATATTATTTTTCTCATCATTTACTTTAGAGCACTCACCCTTATAGCCAATGCCTTGAGAATCCCCTTTAACTTTATCAATTTCCAACAACTTTTCTAGCTTTTCGATACCTCCATTTAACATTCTCAATCCTTTTTCGGTATTTACTAATTTCATTCTAGCTTCACCAAGCTCATCTAACAGCAACATTAGCTTCTTTCCTAACTCTTGTATGGTGTTCTTCATGTAAGGATTCTCTTCCTTCAATCTTTCATTCTTTCTACATGTTTTCACCCATTTATCATAAATAGATTTGTAATCCTCGTAAATATTCTCTTTTTTAACATTTAGGCCACTTCCGTCGCTGTCATAATCTGATATTGGATCTTAAGCTGGATTGTTTTTTAAAATTTCCAATTTTTCCTCTTTTCGACCTTCAGTTACTTCCTTCTCAGTTACTATTAAGCAAGTAACTGGACTTTTGCTATGTAAGGCAGCCAATGCAGCACCTTTAGCCATTTCTTCTTCATTACCATATTCACTCTCGGTGCTTGTGAAGGACTTTTCTTTTTTCTTCTTCACAGTATTGGCACATTTGGATTGAATGTGCCCGAAACCTTGACACTCATGGCATTGAATTCTCTTTTCCTTCCGTTCACCCTTTTGTGTCTTAACTTGTTGTCTTGAATTGTTACTCAATGAACTTCCGCTATATTGTCTAAAGTCAGATCTGTCCTTCTTCATTCTTTTTAGCCATTTACCAAGATTTCATGTGAGTAGTACTAAGTCTTCGTTTTCATCTTATTCATCTTCTGCATCACTCACACTTTTTCCAACTTTGACATGTAGTGCCTCTCTTGTAGCCATGTTTGCAAAACTAGAATTTGCACCAACTTACTACCAAGTTCTGAATCAGTGACCTCACTCTGATACCAATTGAAAAACCGAAGGGGGTTAATTATTTTGCAAACTTTTCCTAAACTTAGTTGGCACCAACAAAATAAAAACAAGCAAAACTGAAATAATAAAGACACTAAAAATTTGGTAACGTAGTTTGGCACACCTTGCCTACATCTGCGGGGCCCTCACCCAGCTTAATCACTTTCACGGAAGTAAAATAGTTTTACCCAAGGTGTTATTGAACCGACACCACTCAACCCTTGACACTATCTCTCAACCTTACTTCACGTGAAAGATTTTCACACTCAATAGAACGACCGCCTCGCACTAACCTCAACAGAGGATTTTCTCAATAATATTTGATAATAAAGATTAGAAATAAACAACTCAAGTGATCAATCAACTAAGAACAAAATAATAATACACTTGAAGAAAAGAAGACAACTTCCCGAAAGGTTAGGCTCCATTGAAATAGATCTAGAAGTCGTCGCAACACCAATAGGTTGACTCACATAAACACCAACACGAAGCCATAGCTCGCTCACGCAAACGTTCACAGCAGTAGATAAAAACTATAGACTAAAGAGAAAAACAAATCAGCTGCACCACCAATTAACACACTACTCAAGACACATTCAATACTCCAAAATCAACCCAGCCGTATGTGACAAATCAATTCAACTATCTCTAAAATTCCAGCAGTCACCTTCTCAGACTTAGCCATTTGACGCTCCATGATGGCTTAACAAAATTGTCGTGATAGATTTGTAACTTACGAAATTATGCTTTTCACTGTGATAGAGGCAAGCTCAACGTCAACTAGCATATACAATTATGAAATCACCAACAACTCAGCGCCTTAATTGTCATGCACACACACCAATTGTACACTAACATTTATTATCCTACCTTGACATAAGATATCCTTTTGCCGTTGATTCTTGGTAGGAGTTGGATTCCTCAATTAAGGCAAAAGAATTGGAGAAGATTAACGCACACCACACTCAAGCACGATTCAACATCGACTTTTTCATATACCCATGAGATTCACTTCTCCTATAGATGAGGACACAACTACGGAGAATCACTTCAATTGATGCAACTCACGCATCTCAACAATCAGCTAAGTCACGATGACACAAGCTCTTCTTCAGCTATTGTTGGATGTATTTTCTTATTAAATTTCATGGCATTTTCTATTAATTTCTGGATTAATTATTGAGTTTTATACATATTTTTCTTGCTATATTGCTTGGTTCGTCTGAATTCCCATTTATAATTCTTCATGTTTAAATTGTAGGAAATGCGTTTGATTTTAATTGAAAAGAACTACAACAGTGTAAGGCGAAAATCAAAATACAAAAGAAAAGGAGCAAAAGTTTCAAGTCACGTTGAGGAGCAAATAAAAAAAAAATCAACTGGTGAATCATGCAAGGGCAGCACGCAAGTCACGTAAAGGAGGCTTGTGATTTGAGAGTCAAGAGATAAACAACGCAACACAAATATGGACAGCAAAATGAAGGCACACACATCACGTGGGAGGAGCAAATTATCAAGAGAGAATCAACGTATGAGACAGCTGGGCGTGAAATAGAATAGAAGCACAGTTCATGCTTCAAACAACGATCCAGACACTGGGCTGACGCATGGGAGGCTCAATCAACGAAAAATAAATCAAGAGTTGCGGCTAAGAAAATAAGCTAGAGTAGGTGAACCAAACAAATCTATTGAGAGGAGACATTCAGTTTGGCAACGAAAATCACGAAGGAGCTGAGTGGCGGCGGGCGTGACTAAGAGTTGTGCAGCACAATAAATTAATTAAAGTTCACGTAAGCCAGGAGGAGTTATAGAGATAGCTGGCGTGAATATCAACAGCAGCAATCAAGGCAGTGACAGCTACAAAACAGCTGGAGCAATAAAAATCAGAAGAGAGCAAAATGAGAAGCAACAACAAATGAAAATCAAGGCAGTAATAACAGGACAAAGACCATTGTCCAATCACGCAAGGGACCAAGCTTGGAGGCATCGTTTTAATCTTCAAAACAAATTGTCACATCAGAAGCTGATTAGAGGAAATTATGCAGGAGCAATTTACAATACAGTGCGGAGAAGTTAATGAAGCAGCTACAAAGGAAGCACGTGGACGGACAGCTGTGGAGAGCACGCGAGGAGACACAGAAGTTTTATGCGGCACAATACAGGGAGGCAAGCATTAAGACAATTAATTTAAATCAAGTGGACAAAGAGTGAGTCAACTGGCGTGAATTAGAGAAGATTTGCGGCAGCTAAGAAACAAAAGAATAAGAGATACGCGTGAGCTAAGAGGATTTTGGGAGAAATTAATTGTTACAAGCACTAAAAGGAACGCAAGCCAGGAAGAGTATCAGGCAATAGAGGACAGCTGGCGTGGAATCAAGAGGACAACGCAACAGCTAGATGGCGTAGCAAATAAATCAACGAGGAAATCACGCAATATTAAAAGCAGCTACACTGGAGGGGGCGTGAACATAAAAGAGAGAAGAGCTCTTCAACGAGAAAGGAGGGTGATCAGATAAAAAGGGGAGAAGCTCCACTCACCCACGAAGCATCATCGACAACTCTCCTCTCATTTTTGGAAAATTAAGGACTCACTCATTTTGTTGGAGACTACTCACGTTGTCCCACCAAGCTCTTCATTCTTCATTGATATCCAAGCTCCATTCATGCACATCTCCAGAGGGTCACTCCACATTAAGCATTGACGCACACATTGAAGAAGAAGCAATAGAGTTGGAGGCAAATTTGAAGAGCAACATCACCATTTGTTCTTCCATTCCTTCTACTCATTTCATATTCATAATGTTTGCTTTTATTATTTTCAATGCTGCTATTGTCATTATGAGCAACTAATCCTTTCATTCTAGGATTTTAATGGAACCCTTGATGTAATCTCGGTTAATTGGTATTTTCTCTGTTTAATTTATTATGCCCGTTTTTACTTAAAGGTTTGATTATTGCAATTTGTTCTTAATGCTTTTCATAATTTGATCACCTATGAAA
>JANITX010000010.1:47902793-47916198 GCA_027564395.1 Erythroxylum ulei | reverse complement strand
ATTTTGGTTTTATCTCTGTATACCTACTATTTGTAATAGTGGAAGAAATATTCTGAGTTTTGTCCGTGGACGTAGCCAAAAGTTAAGGGTGAACCACGTTAAATATTCTGTATCCATTTTGTTTATTTTATTTTTTCTTTTCACATAATACGCCCGCTACGCATAACAATAATATGAAAATTATGAATACACATAATTGTCTTATAATTACCCTTATATTAAAAGAATCATAGGCTAAAGTGATTATTCTTTCAAGCAGGTGAGGAATAAAATCTAAGATGCACGTAATAATTTCGAACATTTGTTAATACTCTTAGAAAAAGTAACAAAAATGAATTTTGCTCGCACTACTGGACAGCAAAATGTTGTTGGCATTGGACGCTTGGGTCTTAAAAGAGAGAACGAACCTTGAAACAGGTAGTGGAACAATATAAAAGCATAACTAAATCTGGCGCGAAAAGCGCGATGGTTTATTCTATTTGTAACGGACCAAATCCATTGCTCTACCGGCAATGTACCTTCCTTTGCCCAACCAATGTATTCAACTATTTCCAAGAATTTCCAGTAAAGATGTGATTCCCCGAGGAACTTTCTCTTTGTTAATTTGTAACATTAACATAGATTTCTGAGACAAGTATCTGATTTTTTACAAGGTACTTTATTGTCAATGTTTCTGGTAAGTAATCAGCTTTTTTGCAAACGTAAGTTTGATAAATGATGTCTGGTCGGAATTTCTCAGGGCAGGAAATGGCCGTTCTTCAGAAGGAGATTCCGGCTTTTGAGTTCAGAGATGCTCAGATTAACAAGATACGATACTGTAAACAGGATTTTGCACATATTTCTCATTACGTCGTTACTGATTATGATTGGAAGGATTATTGTCCTGTGGCTTTCAGGTGCTTTTACGTCCCTTTTTCTCTTCTGATTTTCAGTTAAATAATTGTATGAAATGGGTGATATATATTGTGTTGCATCAATGGCGAAACCTTATTAACCCGTTCCCTGGAAAAGGGTAATCTGCTAAATACGTAAATTCCAGAAGAAATAACTAATAGTTATGTAAATGTTGTTTTGTTCCAGACGCTTACGAGAGCTTGAAAACATTGATCATACTGAGTATATGCTGGCAATTTGTGCGGAAGACGTAATAAGGGAAGTCTCTTCACCAGGGAAATTCGGTCGTCTGATTATTTTGACAACGGATGAGCGTTTTGTGATTAAAACTCTGCGTAAATCTGAAGTGAAGGTAAAGGTCAATCATCTGGGATCTCTGAGAATCACCATCTTCCCGAAGTTGTTGATTATGAACTTGAACAGACGGTGCAAGGATTCTTAATTCTCTTTTCCATGCAGGTGATGGTGGATATGCTTCCAAACTATTATGCTTATCTTAAGAAGAACCGAGCTTCATTGCTGACCAAGCTATATGGAATTCATGTTGTGAAGCCACATGGAGGGATCAAGGTAAAGACATTTTCATTTTGCATCTGGTCTGACCAAGTTTTGGTTTTCTGCACAAGAGAAGAGACATTACTTTGATTCACATAAGAGTCAGATCAACCGGGCAGTGTCACTAGGCTCTGAAAAGATTACTAAAGAAATGAACTTCTCAACTTATTTCTCTGAAAGTTCATCAGAGGTTCTTCTGCAACTTACATTTCCATTTTTATGGTCTATAGTGATCATGTTTCTGCCAAGATAAATAATCCCCTGAGATCCTTTACCTGCTACTTTTGCTCCATTAGCAAACAATTGTCCTTGAAGTTAGGTAGTCTGCAACAGTATTTGCAACCATGGCATGTGTTTATGGCCATTATGAAAGGAAAATATAGAGGAGAGAGCAAGCCCTGGAAAAGAAAACAAAGGATTCTTGATTAAGGTTCCGATGCTGAGTTCCTCAGAGTGATTTTTCATGTGCAGGTTTATTTTTCTGTGTTGTCAACTGTCATCCCTTCATCTGTGGGAAAATGCAAAATTTATGATCTCAAAGGCACGCCTAAAGGAAGAAAACAGAACAGAAAGAAAATCGAGGGAAAAGTCATATACAAGGACAAGGATTTTGATCTTCTTTTGCACCTAGATCCATTGACGCACTATAAATTTTTGAAGTAAGTTGGCTCATCTGTTTCAAAGTCATAGCATATATAAGAGGCTTTTTCTAATAAAGATGTGTATATTTTGATCCTCAAATGCATCAAAACTTTTCTGGTTTTTGTTAAAAGCATTATTCGACTTTCACTTTACAGGCAACTCCGGTATGATTGCGAGTTCTTGGAATCTGAGAAAATCATGGATTACAGTCTTTTTATTGGTGTTGCTATGCAAGCTCCCAACAAAGGTGATTGCTCCCACCACCATAATATAGAGGATATAACAGATGACCTGTCAATTTCGTAATGTTTCAATCAGAAGGAAATTCCTGAATCTACGTCATTTTTTGTCTCTCATTTAGTATACTTGGAATCAGATGCAACAGTTTAAGCTATATCTGATGCAGAAACATTGTGTTTACTAATATCAAATGCAAACTTTAATCCGGAATAGATAGCCTGATGTTATATAGTTCTTCTTCAGGAATGTCTCATTTTTAGTTGCTTGTTTAGTGACAATCCCTAATTCATCTGCACATCCTTGATTAAAAAATCTTTTTGTGTCAGCTTTTCATTTCTGAAACTTGTAGCTACCCACTTTGTAAGGAATGAAAGTTTTGGCTTTCATTCAATAATTTCTGTCCATTGAATGTGTTTTGCAACATTTATTCTCGACTCATACAGTTTGATTGCTTTGAGCTATATACAAAATACTAAATATCTTTTTCTGCAGTAGCCACTGATGGTAGCTGTTTCTGTGGTCAAAAGGTAGTTCCCAACTCCAGTTCTACAACCACCTTTGGCTCTTTAAACAAAAGTGGTGAAATGTGCCAAATATCAAATAGGTAACATCTGCTTTGCTTTGAATCCTTCAAAATTATAGCAAATTCCCACCTGAATCCAGGTGTGGAATGCTACTTCTGCTTAGCTTGGCAATTGTGATTTCAGAGATCTGTTAATTATAGCATTTCATTTTCAGTTGTTCCTCATTGTTTATCCTTTTATATATTCCAGTCCTGATTTTAACTTTGGCATGGCGATGCGTGCTCGTGCGACGATTCGGAGGGGAGGATCAGCTCATCCTAGTATACAGAACCCCAGGGGCTGCAACGTGAAGTTATATTTTAAAATCGTAGATATATTCCAGAATTATGGTGTCTCTAAGCGCATTGAACATGTTTACAAGTCATTACAATACGATTCTAAGTCCATTGCTGCAGTAAGTCCTGAAGTATATTCTACTCGTTTTCAGGATTATCTTCACCAGATATTTCAATCAGAAGATTCAGAGAAAGGGGATGCCTTTTAGTTCTACAAACGAAACTCTTTTCTTTTTCAAATCGGAATTTGTTGAGTTTTTCCTAGAACATGTTGTTTTAGGTGATTTGAACCAATTGCTGATGATTGATTGTAGTAAAGTGACATTGCCCCTTGATAGAGATTACTGATTCCATGAAAATTTTCTTCAAGTTTTCACCAGAAAAACATAGATTGAAGTTTAACTAGTTTTTGAATTTTTTTTTTTTGTATGTACGTTGCATAAATATTTAAGAACATGTATGAATTTGCTAACTATATATTTCAAGTAAGTCTCTTAACTAATGTTTTAAAAATTAGATCAGAAATTAAATGAATAAAATAAGAGATTTAAGGTTATAAAATTATTATATAATAATGATTGAAAAATTAAAATTTTAAAATAGGATTGAAAATGAGAATTGTTCTTATCCATTAAAGAGATTAAAAGTTTAATTAAAAATAATATATAAAAATTAACTAGTTTATTTTGATTTATAAAAATTAATTAGTTTACAAAAATCAATCACTTAATTAATAAATCAGCTAAATTTAATAACAATAGTTATTAAGATAAATCAAAATTAAAAATTAAACTAAAAATGTCGTATCATATTAATATTTTGTCACCGTGACTTTCACGTAGAATAGTAGTATCATTGTTTAGCGTCGGATTATTTTTATAAAAATTAAAAATTAGAATATTTCAACATTTTTTAAAAATTTCATACTGATATTGTAAAATTAAGTAAATCTCAATATTTTTAAAATTAAACCTTATTAATTTACAAAATAATTTATGTACTTACTTATTATATAATAATCATTAAAATTTTTGAATAAATTAAACATATAATTGTGGGCTTTTCGTCTGGTCTAGGCCATATACGAAATAGCTTCTAGAATTTGTGAGTGCTAATTGGACTCAAAAAGGCAAGCCCTTTAAACTGAACTTCGACTTAAATCGTCCACTACCAACTTTGAACCTTCGAAGGAGACGAATGACAAATCCTATCGTTGAGCAGCTGGTAGGACACGGACGGCACGCCACGACAGGTTAAAGAAGCACCAGAAGGTGGAAAAGACAATATGCTGTATTATTATATTCGTGAGTTTAGTTTGTTCTGTTGAATCATCATTGCCTTTGTGAGTTGAGCTCGATAAAAATACTCGAGACAATGCAAGATTTTATCGCCTCCATGTCCTTGGACCACCCTAGTTATAAGTAAGATCAAAGGACATGACACCAAGCATACATGGAAAGTGGTCTAACTCCAACTGCTTAGTCCTGGTGGTCCTGAGGAGATCCAGCATTGACTGTTTAATGTCATTGACTGCTCTGCTTGTCACGAGAAATCTGGCTGAGGAATGATTTGTTTTCACCTCTAAGGTAAAAAGAGTTTCAAAAACATGATTTTTAGGAATTTTAGTATATTTTTACCGAGAAAATGTAGTAATACGAAGGATTAAGCTAGATAACCCTCATTTAAATGTTCTCAATTTAGATAATTTTAATCATAATAATTATAAAAATAATTAAAATAACATGCTACTGCACGGTCAGAAAACCCAAAAATGGTATCATTAAACTAGAATTCACAAAGTACCGTTGAAGGTGATGCGAAGAGAAATAGAACGTTAAAAGAAGTGAGAAAGCAGTTCTTCGTTAGAGCAGCACGAGTGGTGATGGACCACAAGTGTCGTTGGCTGGTGTCAGACAATTAATTAGCACAAGCTCTGGTTAAAACCTAAACAATGGAAACAAAGAGTTACCTATACCTCTGAACTTGGCTCGGGTCGGGTGATCATCCTGGTCCTTGGAAGTGGGAACCTAAGACTAGGCTAAGTAGTTTTTGAGTGTCACTCTGTCCTATAAACCGCATGGTTAAAGCTTTTACTGCACATCTCATTCCAGGGTCTTTCTCTAAAGAGAAATGTTTTAGCAATCATTGCAGTTCTGATCTTTAATTCGTTAGCCCTCAAAAAAGCGAGTTCAGAGGATACCAATATTACTTAGCTCAATCCATTATAATATTCAAAACTACTTCGTTTTGAACATTTTAGAGACTGCGTAAGACGTCTAAAACTATTTAATATTGTACGTTGAACAAAGTTGGACATATTTAATATTGGAAGTTCTAAAAAGTAACAACGGAGCATTTCAACTTGCCTGAAGGATACTAGGGACAGAGACAAAAGAGATAACTGATTATTACAAGGTACAAGGTTTAAGGTTAAGCCTACAAAGGATTAAGATCTTTGAAAGCCTCTAAAAATTATGACAAGCTTTTTATTTTTATTTTTATTTATTAAAAATATCTTCTCTTTGAATTTTTTGTTTTCAAAATTTATGAAAACCTCAAAAAGTGATTTTTATTTTTATTTATCTTTTTTATAATATGATTTTCTATTAACTAAATATATGTTATTTAATTATTTAATAAGAATTGTGAATAATTTAATTTAATATTATATATTTAGTTAAATAAAATCAATTATCAGTAAAATTATAAATAATGTAATTAATTTTGTAATTAAACTAAATTAATAATAATTAATAATTAAATTATTTTTAAAATGTAAAATTTAAATAAAATTTGATTTAATAATTAAAATAAATTTTAATTTTTATATTATTTATTTCAATAAGATAAAATAATTTTTATTGATAATTTATTAATAAATATTATATAAGAAATTAAAATAAATTTAATTAATTAAAATAAATTTATCTAATATAAATTATCATAAGTAATAAAAATATAACACATTAACAATCAAACATATTTTTATTTTTATCAGAAAAAAATAAAAAATAAAATTAAAAGAAACTAAATATTTAAACATAAAACAGAAGTAGAAGTGTCTTTTTTTTTCCTTAGATTGTGAAGTTATGTCTTTTTTCTCCCTTCTAATAGTTTTTGTTTTGAATTTGAGTCCTGTCTCAATTATAAAAATGAGGAATATCATATTAAATTAAAAATTAAAAATCACAATAAAAATATATAAAAAAAAAAAGCCTTAAGTTCCTTTTTTCTACCTTGTAATAGTTTTAGTATTGACTTTAGAGTCCTGTCTCAATTATAAGAATGAGGAATATTATTTTTGTGATGTTTCCATAATTTACTCATAACAAAAAACTATAATTGTTTTTTTAGATAAATATTAAATAAATCTTTAGGAGTATGTAATATTATATTTTTATAATATTTAAATTTAATATTAAATTTATAATTTATATATAATAAAGTTATAGACTCAATTTTTTTACATTAAATTTATAATTTATATATAGTAAATTATAAAAATATATTTTAAATAAATAATTTACTAATTTAAATTTTTAGATAATAAATTCTAAAACTTAATTCAAGCTCTCGAAAGAGCTGCCAAGCACGGTTCAAAAAGCTAAGCATCTGAATTGTTTTACCATGAAGTAGAATGTCCAAGTAAACATGAATACATTCCAGCTCATGGTATTGCAGCTTGGGTAGCTAGAATATAGGGAGTTGAAGTCGTGGAAGATGCGGTTAATTAACATGAGAAAAGGAAAAAAAGAACTGACGAAGACCCACGTATGCCATGTAACACATAAGACAAAACAAGAACTTGGTCACTCTGCACTGCAGAGGATCTTAAGAAAGAAGGCAGAAGTGAAAAGATCAGTTCTTGAACACAGAACAGATGCTGAAGTCAGAAAAGGATGAAACTTGAGTGAGTTTTAGTCAAGAATAGAGCTAAGATGAGTGAAACGGAGAAGGAGAAGCAAATCTCTGTTTGAAATTGAAAGGGAAGAGAGACAGAGAGAGAAGAAGAAGAAGAAGGAGAAAATGGAAAGAAAAGGAAAAGGTGTGGGGAGAGAAGACAAAGGGAAAGTAGAAAAGCAAGAGGGTACACTGAAGGGTGAAGTAAAGTTGAAAAGATGGATGTTTTTCGTTGGGAAGAGAGGAGGCCCGTCTACTCCATCACCCACTTGGAGGCTCCATTTCTCTTCCCCAATTCACAACGACAGTGAGAAAATCAACAACCCCTTTGAAGAGTTTCTTGGTATTAGCAATACTGTTTCTGCAAGAAAACTTTGTGCCAACCTTTGGGAGTTTCAGCCCCAACTCCAGTTTTCACAGCCTAAAATGAGCAAGAATTTTGGGTCCAAAGGAGGCAGTCGTCGCCACCACAAGGACAAGAAGGCCTTTGAGCTTCGTACTCGTTTGGCTGACCCTCCTAATACCACACCTTATGATCAGGTTTGCTTTTCCTGCTTTCTTCTTTTGCTGGACTTTTCATAGTGTGGTTAATCGACATGACTGAGTGACGCAGGGAAGGTGGTTTGTGAAATCTTTTGGATCTTCCCAGTTTTTTTCTTTTTTTTGGGTCGCATTTGTGATTACGGTTTGGATTAGGCATGCTTGGTGGTGGTTGAAATTTCTGCTTGTTCAAACTGTGCTTCTGTTGGTCTGTGCTTAAATCTCTCAATTACCCAGAAAAAAAAACACTTGCTTTGCAGGGAACAATTCGCAATTAGTTGATCAAATGGTGGATTCTGCCATTCTTTTTCTTTCTATTCTCGGTGGTGTTGGCTGATCGATGTCCTCTAGTAGTGCTTTTTATTGATAGTTAGCAACTCAGGTGTGGTGTCCCCTGGTCAGATTCATGATATGTGAGAAGACTGAGAGTGAGCATTGCAAATTGTGTTTAGACTTTGTTTCTTTGCGTGCTAGGTGGATTCAACTATCAGAATCCAAATTGTTTACTATTTTGAGTGGATAAGTGTAGTTCAATGACTTCGGGATAACGATGAGGGCGCTGCAAGAATCCCTTTTTCCTTCAGACTGCTGTGGTTTTGCTCTCCTAATTGATGCCTGTATGCTTCTTCTATTTATTTTCTTTTCTGTGTCCTGAGTGCATTTCTAATTAGATTGTGAAGCAAGATCAGTCACCAAAACTTTATGTCTGGTTTTGTGTTGTGTTCATAAGAAGTTTCAGTGCCTAGAAGTCTATAACGCTGTGCTGTTCATGCCTAGTTTATTGAAACACATCGCTCTTTGAGACATCAGAATTGAAAAGGGGAATTTTGAGCTCCTGTTCACTGAACATTGGGACAATATATGCGCATGAAAATGGCATTGAAGAGGACGGGTACAAGGGGAGAGTTGGCGACAGATAATTCAGGAAGAAAGAATTACAAGAATTATTTATTGATATCTATAACCCAATAATTACAATGAATGCTGATTAAGTCATAGATTTCCTCTCTGTGGCATTGAATGTCGATTGAGAAAGAACCTTATCCTTACTTTGACATTTCCAGCCAGCAAGTAGTGGTAACTTGAGGAGACATGCTGCAACATCATCAATTGATCACCATCATCCGTTTAAGAGAAATGACTGTACCCAAAAGCCTCTATCTCCTAGCTGTGGTAGCTCCATGGAGGTAAGTATCATTATCCTTCCACTTACAAGTTGCGACTTAAAGAGTTCGTTTTCCTCTTTATTTTTTCGATTCACTACAGTGCCGGGTGAACAAATCAAAGATGCATCATTACTAGCCAAGGTGATTAGTATAGTTGTAGGAATGTGCTTTTCGGAAAGTATCTTATTTATCTTCCCATCATACACTGTGGCATGGTGCTTACCTAGTCACCTTAATCTCCAGAATTAGTTCCATGAAATAGCTATTCTGGCTTCTGTTTCATTTTACATGTATTAGCTATTTAGTTACACAGCTGTGCTTTTACGTTCTATAATTGACCGCCAAATTTATACAACTTTTTCACAGGTTGCACCTTATAAACCTGTAGTTACTGCTTCTAGCTCGTTGGATTCAAAGGGCCGATTGGAAGAGTCGAAGTATAGCCTTAAGACATCAACAGAATTACTCAAGGTGCTTAATCGAATTTGGAGTCTTGAAGAGCAACAAGTATCAAACTTGTCACTGCTAAAAGCTTTGAAAAGGGAATTGGATCACTCTCAATCACAGGTAAAAGAGCTACGAAAAGAGAAACTGAAGAACAGGCAAGAAATGGAAGAATTGATGAGGCAAGCTGAAGATGATGAAGCTTATAGGAAGAACAAGGTGAAAGATCATGTGGAAGCTGCAATTCAGTCAATGGAAGCAGAGGTAGAAAATGAGAGGAAGTTGAGGAAGCACTGGGAGAGTCTGCATCGGAAACTAGCACAAGAGTTTTCTCAGTTGAAATCTTCTTTCTCCAGTGCTTTGAAAGATCTCGAGAGAGAAAGGAAGGCACATATTTTGTTGGAAAGTTTGTGTGATGAATTTGCTAAAGGAGTAAGAGAATACGAGCAAGAGTTGCGTTTACTAAATCACAACCATGACAAGGAACCTGTTGGTAGGGGAAAACCTGATCGATTGGTTCTCCATATTTCAGAGGCATGGCTCGATGAACGGATGCAAATGAAAATTATAGGAGCTCAAAATGATCTTTCAGGCAAGAATACAGTTGTTGAGAAATTAAGTCCGGATATAAAATCCTTTCTTGAAGCTAGACATTCTGCTGAAGTGGCAAAGGACAATAGTTTGTCTGCAAATGATGCAATAATCAATTGCTCACGGCGGGAATCTTTTCCACTAAATGAGGCTAGAAGTGCGCCTCAAGATGCAGCTGATGAAGAATTATCTTCTGACAGTGGTTCTCGTTGCTTTGAGCTAAACAATGGTGGAGGCATGAAACAAAACAAAAGCAGCTCTAAACGACATGTAGAAAGCCACCTTGAAGAAATAGTGAATTCAAATTCCAGGAACGTAACAACTGGATCAAGGGTAAATGGTAAGTTTCCTGACAAGACAAGGCCACAAATTCTGGGCGTAAACCAAGTTGCTGGAATAAGGAATGCAGGAACATCCGATATTGCTGAAGAAGCTCTACATGATAAAAAATCTAAACTGGTGGGGACTTGTCGATTCCACTCGAATCATGTCTTTGATAACCTTGTCAGAAATCATTCAATGTCATCTGAAGGTGATAAAATTCATCCTGAGGGTGCTTTGCAGGAAGATGTTTGTGTTCAGCCTATTTTTCCAGGACATGCCAGTCCGGTGCAGCAGTGGATGTCGAAGATGGACTCTCCAGAATTTCAAACAACTGAATCTTCTGTGAAATTGCCGAAGGGCTTTAAGGAAAATACTTTGGAAGCAAAACTTATGGAGGCAAGATTGGAGGCTCAAAAATCTCGTTCAAGAGCTTCTAAAGGTCCTCTTTAGGTTAATGGGCAAGTTACAAACTAGCTTCTTGTTAAGTACTTCAATAATTCAGTAGTAGCCTGGATCTTCCCTTGCGATATATTTTACCCTACGACCGTACTGCAATTTTTCCAGTCAAATTTTGGATTATAGTATGATGCATATATTAGTCACATTAGCTAACTTCCATTTTGTCCAATTTCACAATGTGGGCCGAACTTAGTTCGGACCATTAAAGTTGAATCAAGCCTACCCTTTCTATTTTGAACTCGGTTAAAATTCAATCAATCTTAATTTAATTTTTGAATCTGGCTTCGGTGAAATCGAACGAATTTTATTATCTTTAGATGAATTCGATTTAATTGTCATTTATAAATTTTAATGAGTTTCCGGTCTTAATTAATTATCTTTTTAAAAGTTTTAAATAAGTTAGGATTTTCTTATTAATTTTTGAATTTAGAAACTAATTGTTCTTATAGTTAAACTATTTAGATGTGTCTTTCCATCACACAATTATTTGAATAGAGAGGCTATTTGTTCTACTAACTAAATCACTTTAACGTGTCTCGCAAAGTTAATGCATGTAACGGAAGAACAAAATAAAATTATTCCGCTTGATTTTTCAAAAGTCAAGATTACTTTAAATTATATAACATGTTTAATGAATAGAACATAATAAAGTAAAAATATGAATTTGTATCTTATTATCAAGTTTGATCTTTTCTACAGTTTCATTCGAATCACTTTTTAAAATAGGTTTATTTTTGCCATTACAGCTCTACAAACATCCGTTCTCTAACAATGTTATACGAATAAGTTGAGATAGCTCCGTAAGTAATATAGAGAGCGACAAGCAAAGATTACTAGCTTTTGTAGAGCCTACACTTTTTCCTAACCGGAGTTGAACCTTTTAATAATTTAGTTGAAATATAATTTTAATTTCAATTAAACTTTAATTAAAATTATAATGAATTATAATTAAAAATTAAATAATTCCAAGTAAAATCTAATATCTCATATTGGTTCTTATTTATTAAACTTCTCATATTTAACTTTCAAATTTTCTTAAACTTTACAATCAAGTCCAATTTGATTAAATTAACTTTTTTTTTATCTTTAATCATTCTTTGTATGTGTCCTATTAAGTTCTTAAATATATTGGCAATGACTATAAATTATAACCTTAAATTGTGTTTATGATTAGATAAGTTAAACTCCTTTAATTTACCTTTAATTCTCTAATTAAACAGTTTGTATTCATAGCTCAATATTGGTATCTAGTATTAGGAATGTTAAAATATTTTTAACCAACCTTTCCGTGCATATTTCTTTATATAAATCAAAATTTTCATCACATTATGTTCTGATTAGATATAGAGTATGAAATTAATATTATATTGATGACATTTGAAAAACATTTTCAAAGTATCATTCCACCTTGGCTAAAGATTTCTCGAATCAATACCAATCAAAATCATTGAAACATTCAGTCGATCTGTTAAAAGGGGAGCTAGTCTTTCGTAGCCTACTAGTGTAAGGGGATCTAAAAGAGTGGTTGCTATATTGATTAGGAGTGGTAGTTTCTATAAGTTTGGTAGAGGTCGGGGAGATGGTAGGGATTTATGATAGCATAGCATTACTAGCGCACCGTCGGTTGGTTCAGATAGAGGGGCTAGTTATAGGTTTAGAGGACCTTTTAGTGGAGGAGCTGGAGGGGTACAAAGATGTGCTACCTACTAGAGAGTTCACATAGGACTATATTAGGGACCCATTGGGATCAATCAGGCATGATATATCTGTAGAGAGCGAGGATATTTACAAAGGAGCTATCCAACAATAAGGAGGAGCTCAGAAGCAAGGGTAAAGGAGACAATAAGTGGTCAGAGTGGTGTTTCTAGTTTCGATAAAGGTTCAAGTTAAGTTGGTAGTACAGGTTTCGATAAAGATTCAAGTTGAGTTGGTAGTATAGGTGATGGTAGAGCTGCTGGATCCAGGTCAGTAGTGGCTATAGATACTAGTGGGATGTCCTTAACATAAGGTCAAATTCAGGCAAGGATATACCATATGACAAAGGAGGAGGCATCCGCAACTAACAATGCCATTTCTGTTAAGATTTCATTATTTAATATTGAGGCATATATGTTAGTAGAGCCAAGATCTACCCATTCCTACATCTTTTTAGAGTTTACTTTTAGAGTTTTGGGGAAGGTTAGTCTATTAGGATATAACTTGAGAGTGTGGATGTCAATGGGAGACTATGTGGTAGTGAATAGTGTGAGGAGGGAAATGCTATTAAGGATTGGTGAAGTGAAGGTACTAGCTGACTTGATAGTGATAGATTTGAGAGAGTTAATCTGATTCACAACATTAGGCTGTAATGGATTGTGATGCATAAGAGTTTATGATAGAGTCTTTAGGGTAAACCATAGGTGATATTTATAGGGGATCGGAGAGTGGTTCCATTATATGTGATCTCAGTCATGACTGCTAGACAACTGATAATGGATGAATGTGAGGCATATCTAACTCATATTACATATATGAGGGAGGTGAGTCTTGGATTAGAAGATATTCATGTGGTGGGGGAATTTTTTGAGGTAGTCTTAAATTATTTACCAGTTTTTAGCCTCAATGAGAGATAGATTTCACCATTTAGACTATACCTAGAGCTGCACCAATTTCTATTGTAAACGATCTAGAAGGGGGGTTGAATAGATTTTTAATCTTTTTCGATAAGCTCTACAAAAAAATCGCGGAATTAATACACACAAAACAATTTAATCAAATTAAATAAAGAGTATAGGGAAGAAAGGCAAACGCT
>JANITX010000010.1:47863868-47886597 GCA_027564395.1 Erythroxylum ulei | reverse complement strand
AGCGATTAAATTTAAAATATATGTTACTTTATACAAAATATATTATTACAAAGATCTCATTGAGACATTTAAAATAACACTAATACTGAATATAATATTAAATTTATTTCAATATTTATTTATAATTCTTGTTTATAAGTGTTATAAATTCATTAATAAAATATTTTAAGTATAAAAAGTAAATTTGAGGACGAACGTGATACCTAAGCAGCCATGCAAGATTGGAGCGAAATGTCAGTCCCTAAAATTAATATTAATAGAGACGATACAATTATATTTCAACCATTCCTTGCTAGACATAAGCAAATTAAAGATAAAGAAGCTTATTATGAACTTTGTAATACACTGATTGAACATTTGTTAAAACGATATGGTAATTCAGAGGATTAGAGGTTAACTGTGAAATAAAAATATTAGATTTGTGTATGTTATTAATTTTTTGTTGCAATGATATTAATTATATATATTAAATAATATTAATTATATATTAATTAATTAAGAATAATGATTTTATTTTATTTTATTTTTATAAAAAATAAAAATAAAAATCGCATTATAAATATAAATTAATTTAGTTAATAACTAAATTATTGTTGAATATTCGTTGAAAATACTTGAACATTAAATTTAGTATAGAATGGTTGGTGTGACACTAAATTTAGTGATAAAAAATTCTTTTATTTACTATGAAATTCTAGTGGAAATTATTGTTCTTATCTTGTCCAACAGAGTCAGATGTCACCGTCAATCTGATGCAGCTGGGCCATGGAGGGATAAATAAGGAAACATACCGACAACAACAAGGTAGAAAACAGATGATGTTCACGCTTTTCATAAGCATACGAGATTATCACTCGTTACTCGTATGCTGTAATAATTGCAGGAAAATTGGACATGTGCAAAGCATGGACGCGGTCCCAATTAGTAATTGTACTTTCAGCTTTAGAAAGAGGAGTTTTAGTTTCGTCGGTTATCTTATGAAGTGATCATCACTCGTATACTGTAATAATTGCAGGAGTATTGGACATGTGCAAAGCATGGACACGGTCTGCTTTAGTAATCTGATCTCATTTTTATGTAAAAGATAGTAACTTTTATATTTCTAAATCTCTTTATATCTAGCACTTAACAAAACTTGTGTTAAATTGTTATTCTTATTATATGTAATCTAGTCTTTCGATACTACTGAAAATTTTATCTCAATTTTGATGATTTTCCAATTTTATTAATGGGATAAACGTCCTAATCAAGATTATCAAGGATAGCACTTGAACTTGTAACTTAACGGTGAATAAATATTACAAATTGACCTTTAAGTAATAATGTTTAATTGACATTTTAATGGTGGTGATGGATCCATTCAACTCGGCATGATCATTTGCATTGAAAATTTAATACATGGTAGTGACCATTTGAGTGTGTATTGAGTGGAAAATATAATGTATAATAACATTTTAGGATTGACTCTTAATCTAATTCGCAATTTTAGTGCTTCAACGGGAGTAAATGCCAAATTAGGTGGATTATGTGCTGATTCAGAATAGCAATAATTGTGATTCTTACCATGTACAATAATAAGTGCTTATAATAAAACAGGTCATAGGGTGACTGTTCCTATTTCTGTGTACTACTCTGTGCTCCTCTCTATCCATTCATCTATTAAATATTAATAGATGGATGGATGAAAAGGGGCATAGCGTGGCACGCGAAAACATGTTAATTGATCCCAATAAATCATGGCAGAGGCTGTTGAGTTTGGCTCCTTTATTGTCCCATATTGATTGGGGACAACAATTGAGGTAAGACTCTTGCCTATATAAGGAGGATGCTACCTCCTTGTTAAATGCACCAAATACAAGTCAAAGATTTGTATGACAAATTTGACTCTAGTTAAATTCCTCCTTTGAGGTGAGAGTTGGAAAGTTTGTCTTGGGTATTTCTTTGTGGGTGTATTGGTATATTAAGGGATTGGGTGAGAGGAAAAATTGTGTGATTGTAAGAATTTTTCACATAGTGAATTTTCTTCTCGGTGCTCGTGGTTTTTCTCCGGTTTGGGAGTTTCCACGTAAATTTTCTTGTGTTATTATTTTTTGATATTTTTATCTATCAAATATCCTTGGATGTGGGTTTGGAGTTCTAAATTCCCAACAGAGGCAACCATTATCATAATTACTACTACTAATACAATAACAACAACATTTAATATAAATTGCGTTGACACGTAAGATTTGGAGAGATTCAATAATACGTAGTCTTCCCGTTAATTAGTGGATAAGTTGTGTTTAAATGACCCACAAAAAGAAGGAGAAGAAAAGAAAAATAAAATAATAAATAACAAATACTATGTAAATAAACTATGACATAAGTAACCACTATCATAACTAAAGAACAATTAATTATTTTTATTTATAACAATATCGGTAACAATAATTTTTTTAGACGATTAAAATTGAGTTTGTGTTTAAAAAAAATGAGTTTAGAAATACTCATTTCAATTCGAATCTAACTTAGTTTCTTTGAAATTATCTGGAACCTTTTTTTTTTTTAATTTTGATTGACTTTATGTTTATTTCGTTTTTTTAATTTGATACAATTTGAATTGAATTTGAACTTATGAATTCAATTCAACACAATGTCCAATTCTAATTATGTGACGTATTATCATTTGTAATAATTAAGAGTGGTCAACTTTTTGTATCAGAGAATAGAACAAAGCCTTGTTGCATGAAAACTTTGTTTTACGTGGAACAGTCTCATGTTTAAGTTCTTCAACTTGGGTGATGTCCAAGTTTCCACCATGTTAGGCAGAAGAGCTTTTGAACGTTGTCTTTGTTAGTCCGGGGAAGAAAGTACAGCGCGACCTTAAGAACATAGTTGAAAGCGCCGAGTTTCTTAGAGCTTTCCTCAGTACTTGACCAAAACATTGAATCCCTCGTAACAGAGTAGCAAAATCTGATAAGGAAAGGTGCAAAGACGATATTTACGTAAATGGGTTTATGAACTAGGTAACAGACAAATTAAGGAATTCTGAATATTAATTTGATGTGGACAAATTCTTGACCATCAAGAAATTGATATGTTGTTTTAATAAATATCTGACTTGAACTTGTCCTCTTACTGTTCCATTGAAAAGTCATATCTAAATTCTTGATCAGTTTTTGTAAGCTCCAGCCTTTTACCATATCCAACCACCTCACACTTTTCTCGTTATACTTTCAAACTTAACTGGTTATGCTATTGTCAAAATAAGCTGGATTGCATGGCGAAAGCCATAATGGATGTTAAAGCATTAGGACTATTATATACTTAGAAGTGTCTGTTTAGTTGAGCTATTGGAGGGTAAATAAATACTTTTTCTACCGCAAAAGTTTTTTTAAAATAAATGTTTGATTGTAAAATGAAAATTTTAGTAGATATAGCTTTTTTTAATAGTTAAAATACAGTTTTCTAACAAGCTCAAATTTTGAGCTTATCAAAAAAACACTTTTTCAATAGATTTTTCAGAACGATTAATGGGCCTATTTTTTAGTCTATTTTTTTCTTATGATTTACACGTAATTCCCACAAATCCATTTTCACTTTTATTTTAGAAATTATATAATATTATTTGTCTTTTTTATATGTCTTAATATTTATTTTTGATATTAGTTTTACTTATAATTCATATAAAAGATTTGGTTAGATATATTTTCATTTATGTTTCATATGGTTTAAAATTATATAATAATTAATATATTGTATTTTGCATATTGTTTTATATACTTTACATAATATTTATATGCATAAATAATTTTTATTACAAAATAAGATATAGTTAAAATTAAAAATATTTTTTATTTTTATGTTAACAAATAGTCTAATTTATAAAGCTTTTTTTAAAAAGTTCTTTTTTAAATGACAGTTAAATAATCAACTAACTTCTTAAAAATGTTTTTCTCAAAAAGGATATATAGAAAAAAACTCTACTGATATAAACTTAACCGAACATAAGCTAATAATGAATTCAAACTCATATAACCTAGCATCCACTAATAACCGGGTTGATGCAAAGCAAAAGAAAAGATTCCAATCAGCACTTGATTGAAAAAGGAGATCCCTTTACAGATCCAGCGGTTGAGATTAATTCTTAACGCTGTGTCCTTGCCTATATAAGAAATCATTCTTGTGACAAGCCTCGCAAGCAATCCATAGTTTTTCTTTTCTCCAACATTCTAGCTTTTTTTTGCTTATAACTCATATATGAGTTTTTGGTGAGACAAAATGGGGCTCCCTGAACTCCTGCGCTGAAAAGGAGTGTGAAGGTAAATCTATGGCTGCTAGCTCATGAATACCCATAGGTGCGCAGGATTATCAGAAACAATGATGAAATTGAGTGCGCAGGCTAAGGGTTTGCATGATCTCGGAGACCTAGTTACCTTCATCTTTTTGGTATTGGAGTGAAGGGAGCTCTATGGTCTTTCTAAAAATTTCTTTATTCACTTTCTTTTATAGTCACTAATCTCTCTTTCTCTTTTCCTATTGTTCTCTACGTTATTGGCATGCCATGGTCTCTCCTTAAGACTACTTGGTAAGTACTCACCTATCTTCTCGATCATTATAGTTACTCATCTCTCTCAATTGGCTTGTGCAGATTACTTATACGGAACCAAGTCAAAGAACTCCATTCCTGGATTGGATCACGTGCTATCTTACGCAGATGTGCTTATCAGTGTCGGACTTGTGGCTATGACTTCTACCATTTGAGTGTTAGAAGATCCGACGACATGACATGAACATGAAGCAGTCAAAGCCAAACCTAGAACAAGATGCTTTAATCCTGCCGTGTAATATTCCTGCACAAAAAATGCCAAATTGTTCTGAAACTGCACGGATGGACAATAATGCATATATTTTCTTATCAGTGGCCCCATTTAAGTTAAATATATATTTATCCTCTCTGAATTATTCAGGGTTTGTGATTTGCATTCTAAGTATGTCAACTTCCATCTTACTATTAAAGGCATTTTAAAATTGTAATTATTTTAACAAACTCGCATTACATATAACAGACGTACTCCCGAACTTAAGTTAATTGAAAAATACCTGAAATTACGTTATTATAATCCGATTAGTGCAATTGTTGATGAAAATTTGAATAGCTAAAATTGGTAAAATAGAAAAGCTCATGATCATTTTAAAATTTTATTATATAATTTCTATTCTCTATATTTTTAATAATTGATTCTAAATTGTGGTGATAAATAGTTAATTGATTAAAGTATTAAAATTCTTGGCAAAATTAAAATTAAAATCCTCTTTTGTTCTCATAATTCTTCATATATTTAACTTTAAATTTAAAATTCATGAAATATTTTCTTCTAAAAGTTTATAACTTTTGTTATACATCAAATTGTGTAAACCTAGTTATTAAGGTCCTTTTGTCAATCACCTAATTGCATTAGATGTTAACTAATTCTATTAACTGTTAGCCAATAACTGATTATATCAGTTGATTTGACCAGCGAATTGCATTATTTGTTTGTCATTTGATGTTTGGTAAAATTAGTTGTTTAGTATTAGCTTTTATATGTAAAATGACTTATGAGAACATGAATTTAAAAAAAATATAAGAGTATGAATATTATATATCTTAGTATTTCGTTGAATGTTTTTATAGTAATTTAGAATTGAGATATTTAATTCTACAAAAATTAAGTTTATAACATTAAAAAAAACATAGAACATATAATAATAATAATAATAATGATAATGATAATGATAATAATAATAACAACAACAACAACAACAACAACAACAAAATCTAATAATAATAAAAATTATAACAACAACAATAAAATCCAACCCATCCCTAGTTTTATACCTTGCGTTGTCTGCAAACTTACTCAATGAATAATATCTTGCTTGTCAATTTAAGCTACCATATAGACGTTTTGATGAATTTATAGATAATAGTTGTAGTTAATCTTATACATTTCAGATAGGTTGAAATAAGTTTGAGAGCATAATTGTCTTTTACTAAAAAATTTATTAGCTGATATATTGAAAAGCTACTCCCAAGTAGCTTTTTAAAAATGGTTAGTTAGGTTGAATCAGCCAATCCAACCAACTCCTAACCAAACAAGTATATTAGTTGTTTGACTATGTTAGACAGCTAATACTCTTTAATCAGTTGAAATATAGCTAAAAAGCTATTTACCAAACACTTCCTAAATCATTCAACCAATTAACCTATGATAATTATTACCACCAATGGAAATATTTAGCCTATGATTAGCAGGAAAATTAGTTGTTTGTGAATTGCAATTGCGATATGTTACTCATTTCTTATTGTACACTTGGTTTAAATCAATATGTCCATTACTAAGAGACCTTAGTCAATTCAATATTGAAAAAGTGGGAAATAATTAAATATTGATAATAATGAGCATATAAGATACCATCTCTTTTTTTATTTTTTTGACTAACTCTATGATTTGCCTTGATTGGGCAAGTATTTATTCGTTAATGACGACATAGTGACATTTCTAAGTGGTTGATAATTACTTTCTATAAAGTGAATATATAGAATTGTTTAATATATGTGTCAATTTTATTCGATGAACCGATTTTGTATGTCATATATAAATAAATCGCTTTATTCTTCATTAGGTAATTATGCCTCATTTTCTCCACTTTATTCCGGATGAAAACTATAATAATTTTGTGGTGTGGGTACGTTGTCTACTATGGCAATAATTGAACACAAGAATGCTTTAATTCCAAAACAATGGGATTCCCATCGATTAGTACATGCGGTCTCAATTGGTACAATCATTTTGGAATAAAAGTGTCGTATAAGTGAGCTTATCACACTTTAACATATCTGTCAACAGCAAGATTGTCGAAGTACCAAAACAAAATGTAAGTTGGTGAGTTTGGCTTAACTTCGGGAACACAGTGTTAGTAATAAGTGGTTCAACCTGCTTTACTCTTATTTGAATCTATATAGACATGTTTATTCTTCTTTTTTATGGATTTTGTTTTTCTTCTTCTTTGTTTTCTAAAAATTATTGCTGCTCTATGAAAACTAAGCATATTCTAATAGTTTTTCGTTACGAAAATAAAGCGTAGGTAAATATTATTAGCGAGAATTGACGAAAAATATCGTCTATAGTTTTCAGCTACGGGAATTTGATGAAGATTTTTTCAGTCCAATGTCGTTTCTGTTGTAGACGTAAAACATATTATTTAATCTTTAATTTTTAAATTTTTTTATTAGTAATTAGATGGGAATTCACATAAAAACAAACATATTTATAAATAATTTATTTTAAGTGTGTTGCGATCAATTTCATCAATAAAAATTGATAAAAATATTTTATTGAATCGAAACATAGAGATAAAATATTACGCTAAGAATTTTTATATTAGAATATATAAATAAAATTAAAGTTAATGTTCCTAAAATATATATGTCCTTTAGATATTATTATTTATTTTCAAATATTTTATGTGTATTTGAAAAATAATAACTTCAAGTTTGGTAATATCAAAACAAAAGAGATTGGGAGCATCAAACTTTTGATAAGAGTTTGGTTGTGTAACATTTCTTGCTAATTGAGTTACCAAAGGAACACATAAGAGAGAAACATAAGGAATGCAAGTTAAAATTCTTAGATTGAATCAGATGCGTTCCAAGTTCTGATTTTGAAAAGTTAAATTTCTGGAGAATGCAAGTGTTGGAGTAGTCCCTGGAGAGGAATCCATGTCAAATCATAGTTGATTTTGTTCCATTCGAGAGCCTGTATAATAACCTTCTTAATCTTATTGGCGATTCCATGGTTGTCGTTCTCGAATCTGTTTTTTCCAAAAGAATGGTCGAAATATTCTGCTAATACATCATCAAATTTAATATAATCAAATCATTATGGACACTTCTTTTTGAGGGATTCTTTTTGTTTGGGAATTTCGTTCTTTCTTCTAAAATAAACTTGTAACAATTTTTAGGTATTGATACTCTGGACAACCGTAAGAAACACATTAGAATACTTGTACCTTTTTCTTTTATTTTTGGTAAAATAGAGAGGCAATATTATTATGTAATTATTACAGAAACTCGTGATCAATGTTTTAAAAACCATACTGGAAGTTAAACCGGTAAGAAAAGAAGTTTCAAATTTAAAAGGTTAAGTCGGTATTAGATAGTTATAAAATCAGTTAAAAATTGAATAAGATTTAAGAATTTAAAATATGATTTGAAAGAGTTCGCTCTTATTCATCGAAGAATTTAACGTTTAATTGAAAAAAGATATTGTTAAATAAAAATTAATCAATTTATTTTAGTTTATAAAAACTGATTTATTAATAAAATTGATCGATTAATTAATAAATTGATCGATTTTTAACAATAACAGTCTTAAAATCGAGTAAGAATTTGAAGTTTAATTGAAAAAAGAAAATTTTAAATAAAAATTAATCAACTTGTTTTAGTTTTAATTAATAAAAGGACAATTATCAAAATAAAAGTTTGTGAAGTTTGCCTGAAGGCAGCTTTCTCAAAATTGAAGACCATGGAACCTTTTTAGTTGTGTCTTAAGTGATCTACTTCAGTAAATAAATTATTATAGTAAGTTGTCTATTAATATATGTGATTTATTTTTTAAAAAAATGATTGATGAGCCATTATATATTTATAAAAATGTATTTAATATACACTAATTAATAATTTTATTATTATAATGTTCTTGAGAGATCTCAGCATTAAATTAACAAATAAAACACTTGAAAAGGAATTGTCTGTGTTAATCTTATGTCATTTGGATGGTAACAATCTCTACTGGATTTCCCATGAAGAACTAAACGTACAAATGCTCCTGTTGCCATATGCCAAAACCCTTTTTTTTCAGACTTTCAGATTTTGCTTTCTCTTCCTTTTAACACAAAATCGGTCTCTTCTCTCAACAGATCTTCGCAATCTCCCCATTAATGTCTTTTATTTTACATGAGATTCTTGCCATTTGTAGTCCTATGACTTTCACTAGCCAGACCAAGCTCTTTTGCTCCCATTATAAAAGCCCTATTACAGCCACCAACTTTCCAAGCATCTTGTTCTTCCATCTCCAGCCATTCACGCTAAACTTCGAAGTCATCAAAACTATACAGTTCATTCCTTAAGTAAACGTGGACTGGAGCTCCCTTTGGTCCAATCTAAGGGGAGAAGAGAAGGCACGTACATGTCTGCTGATTCATGGATGCCTCTGAACTGCATGCACGTGTTCAGCAATCGTTTTAGTGACGCAGTTCAAGGGTTTGCATGAACGAGGAGACTTGTTTACCTTCTCCTGTCCTTTATTGGATTGAAGGGAGCTCCGAACTTGTGTTTTCTATTAACTTACGTTCTTCTAAATGAAGAGATTTCGGTTAGGATCAAAACTGAAAAATATTGATGTGATTCCTCTTTTGTTTTTTCTTTGTTTTGTTGGTCCAGGTTTTGACGAGTTGATCGGGAACTGAAAGTCATGCCTGGTTGGTCAGAAACAGTCGGCGACGTGACGTTAACTTCATTGAACAAAGTATGTTTTGAATCAATTCAAAGTTTCAAACTGCCTGGAAACGTGTTCTATTCGGCGAGGGAGGACCTCAAAAGCTCGAGACCTCGACTCTGAGACCTACCCCAAGACTTTGAAGCCGGTGGTTCATGGTTGACTCCGTCAGTGGTGTGTAGACACACAAGACAAAGACGTAAATAGTTTACTCAATTACATAATTTACTGTATTAATTTAGTGATTTACCTAATATGTATTCAAAGATAAGATTGCAAGTTAAGTGATTTAATCAAGCGCATATAGCTTACAAATTATTATATGTAATTAATAATTTTCTTAATACAAACTAATAATGAGTTTTATGCAAATAAAAAAAATTTGAATTATGAATTCTAATCATAATCATAATTGCAATATCATGTTGATTTATAGATCGGTCTATAATGTAATTTGTTAAAATTATAGTTGTATAATTCGTAATTACAATTTTATTATTTATAATTTTGGTACGAATAATTTACATTTATTAAGAACTCAAATATTAAATAAAATTATTAATTAATTATATATTTATAATAATAAATTTTATAATTAGTAATTATTTATATAATAACTCGTAAAATATATATTCTAAAAACTATTTGACGTACTAATAATTGATAGTTAGATGAACGATTGAAATCTAATGTCAATGGATTTAACATGCTCTTCTCTTTTTTCCTAACAAATCGTACTTAAAAATCTTTTAGATAGCTAAACAAGTTGTTATTTTCAACTAATCTCAGCTGAAAGTCTTTGGCGTGAGTTTCTTGGCGTTGTGACTTGTATTCCTCGAAGAGCTTTCTAATGCCAATTTGTACTAGTTCACCAAATAAGGATTGAAAAATAATTATAAAAATTATAAGTTGATTAACCTTTTAATTTATTTTATTTTAATAATTCTTATTATTAAAAATTTGTTGACTTATTAATTATTATTTTTTTGGTTAAATGGATATAAGAAACAAACGAGGACTAACGTTTTAAGAAGGCCACTGATCTCTGATGAGTCTAAAGCAACAATCAAAACCCGGAACTGGAGTCTCCTAAAGAAACCATCGAGTCATAACTAAGGAACCCTGCTTAGCTAAGAAATCTGCACATCGAATAGCTTCACGAAAATTATGCTGGAGAGAGTAACATCAATCTCTTGCTATCTGTTAGTAAATATATAAAATCAATTAAGTTGGCATAACACAAGAGCTTAAGCTATTGTGGTGAAACGATCATTTAACATGATATCAGAGCCTTTGTGACCAAGTGGTCATGAGTTTAAATCCTACCACCCACCTATTATTTAACACAAGATAGAGTGAACCTGTGCAAGTTTTAATCCCTAAGAGTTTTCACTTGAGGGGGTGTGTTAATGAATATATAAAACCAATTAAGTTAGTCTCACACAAAAGCTTAAGCTATTGTGGTGAAACAGTCACTTAACACAAGCAACATCTTGATGTCTCCAACAAGAATAAACATAGGATGCGAAGTGAGGCAAGAAGTCATCACAAAATTAACTACATCTTAAGAATCAGACTCAACAATAAATTTTCACTAGCAACGATCCCAAGTCAAAATTAAACCATGCCAAAATGCCTGCAACTCGGCAATAGTATAGAAGCATGACCAATATATCCCGAGAAGCCAATAATCCAGCGTCCATGTTCATCACGAATCAAACCTTCGAGTTCAGCGTCACCCGAATTACCAAGAGCACTTACATCCACATTGATTAGTACCGGTAAATTAATTAATATTTATAAATCATAATTAATTAATTTAATAATTTATTTTTAATTGAATTTTAATTTTTTTAAAAATAAAATAATCTTTGTGTTCATTTTTTAAAATTTTATTTAATGTTATTGTATGCGATTTTATAATATTATAATATAAATTAATTTTTTTAACTTTAATTTTCAACATCATGTAAGTCTTCTAGTTTGTCAAGAACACGATTGACAGAACAACTGTGGCCGAGATTAGAGGAATTGATTGTTGAATTCCTTTTTCTCTTACGAAAAATCCAGTCTTTGGCCAAAGTATTTGACCTACCGTTTGCTTTTCCCATGTGAGTGGATCTAGAATCTATAATCGTTTTGATTAATTAATTTAAAATTAAAAATTTTAGTTATTAAAAAGTAAATATTATTTAAATTTTAATTTTAAGAAAAGACTTAAAAATTAGGAACTGTTGGGTTAATTCAACTTCAAATCGATTCATGTCATGCCTGAACTGAAATACCAACCAAACCTAAAGACAGACAGGTAAGCTAATAAACAGTAACCACTAAAATACGTTGATAATTAGAACATAAAATGCAAAGTCCTAGTCCACAGCCACAGCTGACTTTATTGTGTAACAATCAATTCGAACAAATCAAACCACTTCTGTTACGTTCTGTTCTGATTTGTTGTTTAAGAAGTTTTATTTAATCACCGTGTTCTCGGAGCTCCAACTCTCAAAACGCGCCTCCGAGGATAGGTTCTAAATCGCTCGACTCGAACCCAAGATCTCCACGCTCCCTCTCTGTCGCGTGTTGGATAGTCGCCAGGTCAGCTCACCCACTTTGCAAATGTTAGGGTTTTGCTTTCTCTTCTTTCAATTCTGTTTGTTCACTTTTGTTCTTGTTTTGCAGTGAAACCGGGGGAGAGAAGGGATCCATGAGAAACTCCAATACGGATCTGTTCGACCCGAGAACGGAGATGGACTCTGATGATTCGCGTGCGGGCTCTGCTTCGGATGGGGATTTTAGGTTCGCTTTTAATGATAGTAATTTCTCCGACCGGCTTCTACAAATTGAGATTATGGGTGGGTCGGCCGATGACAGACCCGACGGCGATGGGTGCACTAGCATCGCTGACTGGGCTCGCCACCGTAAGCGACGGAGAGAGGATATCAAGAAGGATAATGGTTTGTGTTCCCTTCTCAACGTTATATCTTTTTAGTGTTTTTCTTCACAAATTTTGGAAATTTTCTTACTTTGTGGATAATTTCTAGCTCACTCTTTGGGACATAATAAAATTAGAGCATGAAATGGGAATGTAAAGAAGAGTTCTTGTAATGTAGTTTGACTACGTAATATAAAATTTGAGAGACCGAAATGTCCAGAAAATAGGGTTAGACGTAGCTTGAACTTTAATTGTTTTTTAATGGAAATTGTTTAATTTCCTTTCCTGTCTCATAGTGGCAGATGGATCAGATAGTTAGTTAATCATTTCGGAGATCTATCCCAGTGAATTTTGAAGTCATTGTACTGATAAAGGAATGCCTTTTCCTTTATATATTCATCTTAATTTCCTCTATATCTTGTGGTATTTGTTGTGTAATATATATCAGCATTTCCATGTGTTTTTTTTCCTTTCTACTTGTAGGCTTGGTTTTTCTTTCCATGGCTTTTATGATGTTAATGAATGTTTGTAATGGGGTTCAGCTGCAGCAGATCTGTCTATAGGTGCAGAGGAGCAGATCTTAACTTGCAACCAACCTGATATGGATGACTGTGTTGGTAGTGAGAATCAAGATGAGGAACCAGAGGCAATGATAGAAGAGTTTCCTTCGGGTACCCTGAGTTCTTTAACCTAGATATTGATTTAAAACTTTGACACGCATAAATCTTCAGACAAGTTTTGTTGTGGCCTACAGCTGGAGCTTCTATATAATATCCTACATTCATGATAGGGACGTACGTTGGAACACTATTATCTAGATTCCCAGATAGAAACCTAGGAAGTCATCGTCAATTCATAATGCTTTCATCTTGAAGGGACACAAAAAGGCACACTTGAGATTGTGGGGGAAGCAAATAAAGTTCTTTAGTTTGAACTCTTTCTTTTTTATCCCCAGTGAATTTAATAAGACAACAGTTACCTCTTATGTATCATAGTTCTCTGAGAAAACCATTTTAATTTTGTTTCTAAAGGAATTCCATCATTGATTCGCTGTTTGTTGTTCAAATTATCCAGAGCTTTTAGATTGGCTTATTTAATTTAATTTTATTTTGGGTACCCCGACAGGTGATGAAGCTGCAGATGGCAATGAGCCAAAATGGAACGACTGTTCTACAGTTGTCAGAGTTGTAACATTACACATTAGCTCTCCTATTTTAGCTGCCAAAAGTCCATTTTTCTATAAGGTCAGAATTGATTTGCATCCTTTTTTCGACTCATAAGCAAAGTCATTAGATCTTTCCAGTAAGAAAATTACCGATTGACTCCTTTATTGCATTTGTGTAGCTATTTTCAAATGGGATGAGAGAGTCGGAGCAACGACATGTTACACTTAGAATTAATGCAAATGGTGTGCAACATTTTCATCATTTTTATTACATATACTATTATTCATCTGTCCATACAGAAATCTGTACTTTAATTGTCTTCCTAGTTAATATTGGGAAACCTGATATTTATGGAACAATAATGGTTTTTGATAATTTACTGTGGTTTTCTTCTTTGTCTATTTTTCAGCTTTAGCGATATCATTAAGATCATCATACAAATTCTCCTTGTTACAAAAAATTATTCCAAAATGGGCTTTCCAGTTCTGATATAAAGATTAGACTGAATATTAAGATTAAAAATTTCTCACTATGTTTTAATGTTATCTTGTCCTGAAACAGAGGAAGCCGCCTTGATGGAGCTTTTGAATTTCATGTACAGCAATACCTTGTCAACTACAACGGCTACTGGATTGCTTGATGTACTAATGGCTGCTGACAAGTTTGAGGTTGCTTCATGCATGAGGTATTGCAGCAGATTATTGCGGAACATGCCAATGACACCAGAGTCTGCTTTACTTTATCTGGAGCTTCCTTCCAGTGTGTTAATGGCTGAAGCAGTTCAGCCATTGACTGATGCTGCTAAGCAGTATCTTGCAGCCCGTTATAAGGACATGACCAAGTAAGTGTCGTTTGATTTCTTTGGTTAAATCTTTCTCATTGGTCAATGCATCAGTGCCAGAATTCTTTCATCTCCTCATCGTCATGTAATGCCTAGCAGTCCTTGTGAAGGGCTTATAATGCCTAGTTTGGACTGGTCCTTTATCGTTATAAAGGACAATGATGCTAATGACATTTGAGAAGATAAAAGAATCTTCAGCTGAGCTTGCACTTGAATTCTATGAACGAAATTCTTTTGGAGATGCTCATTTTTTCGTTGTTACTAACGATCAGGGCCCAAGAAGAGGTGATGGCATTGCCTTTAGCTGGAATCGAGGCAATATTATCCAGCGATGACCTGCAAGTTGCCTCTGAAGATGCTGTATATGACTTTGTTTTAAAATGGGCTCGATGTCAGTACCCAAGGCTGGAGGAGCGACGTGAAGTGCTGGGTTCATGCCTAGCTCGTTTCATTCGTTTTCCCTACATGACTTGTCGCAAGCTCAAGAAGGTGTTAACTTGTAGTGATTTTGATCATGATGTTGCATCTAAACTTGTGCTTGAGGCTTTGTTTTTCAAGGCCGAGGCTCCACACAGACAACGAACCCTGGCAGCAGAGGAGTCTGCAGCCTTGAATCGACGTTTTGTGGAGCGTGCTTATAAGTATAGGCCTGTAAAAGTGGTAGAATTTGAATTACCAAGGCAGCAGTGTGTTGTGTACCTGGACTTGAAGCGGGATGAGTGCGCAAATCTGTTTCCATGTGGACGGGTGTATTCTCAAGCATTCCACCTGGGTGGGCAAGGGTTCTTCTTGTCAGCACATTGCAACATGGACCAGCAGAGCTCTTTCCATTGTTTTGGATTGTTTTTGGGGATGCAGGAAAAAGGTTCAGTGAGTTTCGCAGTGGACTATGAATTTGCAGCAAGGTCGAAGCCAACAGAAGAATTTATTAGTAAATATAAAGGCAACTACACCTTCACTGGGGGCAAAGCAGTTGGCTATAGAAACTTGTTCGCCATGCACTGGACTTCATTCATGGCTGACGACAGTCCCTATTTTATAAATGGGGTCCTGCATCTTAGAGCCGAGCTCACCATTCGATCTGACCTCCCCATTAGGCACTGACTCTTCGAAGCAAGTTCCCGAGGGTAGATTTCTACGCCTTTTGGTTTTCTATTCAAGTCTAATCACGTATGTATTGTAATAAGGGAGCGCCCTCCACTGAGCTACTACTGAAATGTCCCCTTCTTGTTTCGGCCTGAACTATGCTTGGAAATGCTTGGGGGAATGTACATGTGGAACCACATCCTTGGAAGGTTGTATGGGCTTGTTTTACTGGCTGGCCATTAAATTGTAATTTCAGAACCATCCAGCATATGCTGTTGGACTGCATCTATGTGTATACCTTTTACACAAATGTAGCTATTTACTTCTGCTATTTCTTTATACTGCCTTTCGTAACCTTGCTAAGAAGGCACTGGTTTAAGAAAGAAATGCTAATGGTTGAGAACTTCCACTACATGCTTTAAGGAAGTCATCGCAATTTACCTCATCCTAAAGCATGATTGACTAGAAGTTGAAGCTTGTGAATGTCATTTAAAACGAATTTGTTATTTAACTTTAAATTATTAGTTCGTTTAAGTAATTTGTTTGAATTATATAAATTTTAGATTATCATGAGTATTCTCCGGTTTATACAATACCTACTATAGATTATTCAATAATTTTGGAAAAGAAAATATATTTAAAATTTGCACTCTATTCATCTTGAGAATGCACATAGATTGCTGAACAATACTGCAGTGGGTAGAACAAGATTAGGAGTACATGGCTAATATATATGGGGGATACAATTACCAAAACGGAGCAGAGTTCTAACTTTCAACAGAGAATAGGAATATGTCATTACACAATGGATGTAGAATCCCAAAACAAAACAAGTGAAGATTCAAGACAAATTTGCCTACCAACCATTGTAGGTCTACTCGGTTCCAGCTATCTTTTTCTTTAGTGCTTCAATATCTGAGGCAAGCTCTTTTCTGCTTGACTGAAAGAGGGATTACACAATTTATTAGTGATATATTTTGTCAGATATCACAAAACCACCCAAACTGTCTGATTCTTATCTTCAATTTCTCCTAAATGCAGAGTAGATATCTATAGGTCAATCTCAAAGTTCTATATGTTTTTAGATGTTGAGCTTTATGCAGTACTCTATAACTTCCAATCTCCAGAAATCAAAGTGGAATGAAGTGCTTTTCCTACGTATGCTATTTATGATATACTCAAGCATCACAAATTCAGTATTGGAGACCAGGACTTGAGAGTTGATCAAATGAGTTTCTTACCTTGAATAGAAGGTATCTGTAGACAAACCAACCAGTGTAACCAAGGCCAACCAACTCCATGATCTTTGGAAGCTGGAGACAGATATAAATAAGCACAATTGAATTAAGAACAGGGAAAGCATTTATCTGACTCGTATTTACTTGGAACTTATCACCTACCAGAGGTACAGAGTTGATTGCGCTAACAACAATTGACGATAACCAAACAGCCACTATTGCCCCACCTCCATACAGAATGACAGTGGATTTGTTCTCAACTGCATCCCACTGGATTTTGATAAATGAAGCCAATTTAGATTCATGATTTCGTATTTAGAGGTAAAGGGTAAGGGTATTACAAGTATGAGAAGCTACCGAGAATCTGCTTAGGTTCATACCTTTTCCTTGAGGTCTGTGAAAAGCTCACTGGCATCAACAGGACTAGACTCTTCTGTGACTCTGATCAAGAAAGAAGAAGATCTACGGGCATCTGCACGAAATGTAAAGTCAATTCAAGTATTTAAGCTCAATTCACAAAAGCAATGGTCAAACAAGTTAGAGCTTCAATGCACGCATTGAAAGGGTAAATGTCAAATTATCTCCAATATATTGGTAATAAATGGCAATATAATCACATAGGTGAATCAGACAGAACAGTATCTTGTTTCTATGTCCATTGTCTGTTAAATCTCAACATTACCATAACAAGAACTTAAATTTTTCCTTACATCCAAACAAAGACAATCTCTTCTAAAGTAAAGGTTAAAACAGACATATTGGTAAACAAAAATATTAGTTAACCGGACCTTCACAAAAAAAAACACACACACACACACACACACAGAAACGCTGTTCTTGTTCGTCTTTGAGAAAACTAAGATTTCCAGGTTTGTCTTTCTTGTTCATGTTTCCTAAAACTCCGATTACAATAATGTCGGAACATGGAAAACTACCTGAGACTTGCTTGATAGAAGATGGAAACGAGTGGCTGGGCAAGCGAGGTCGGAGATAAGGTAACGCAGAGCAGCGAACAGTTGCGGTGGAGGTGGGGACACGTGGCGACAACGCCGTGACTGATGAGGATGTCGCCGCCGCATAAACCGTCGCTGCCATTGGATTTCAGTGAGTGGCTGCCCAGACGCTTTGAGTCTCTCAACTTCGCCTTTGACTTGCGAGTACTTACTTGTCTTCTCTGCTGACTGCTGAGCTTTTCGCAGTATTTTTTTCATACTATATTTTTCAAAATTTATCCTTTTGTGTACTGAAGTTTAAGACATTGGTTGTGATGATGACACGTGGAGGAGGCAATCTTCCTGATTGGTTCATTCCCCTATCTGAAATCCACGTTTGAGCCGTCCTCTACCTCTCACTAGTCACTACATAATGGGCTGGGATATGCTGAGAGACCTGAGTTGACTGGGCCGGATTAATTTTGAGCTCAATGGGTTAATAGAAATAGACCGGTCCAGTGTCCCTCTTCGCATTTTCTAATGTTGACGAAACTATTGACGGCTATGCTCTTCGTCCACCTGTATTTTAACGTACGACAAAACATTCGCAGTTACGTTATGTAAGGGGGATTACAATGTAAGAAGGCTCCTGCTCCGTGAGATTTAAAAGGACCCTTTTCGTACACAAGACATATCTCTCTTCTTATTAAAAATGTACATGTATCGGCTACAACAACGGGTGGCTTACTACGAGATAATTCGGGCATTTGGTTGGGAGACTTCGCTCAAAATATTGGTTGGTGTTTCACGACAACAGCTAAACTTTGGGGAGTGCTCTCAGGCTTTAACCTGGCTTGAAACTTGGGATACCAACATATAGAATTAGAAGTGAATTTGAGCACAGTGACCGCTATGCTTTCTTCCCCAACGACGATAGCTAAGTCTCTTAACCCTTTAGTGGTAAGCATTGATGAATTGTTCACCCGTAACTGGGTTGTTGTTATTCGGCACATTTATAGGGAAAATAATCAGTGTGCGGACTGGCTAGCAAATTTTGCAATATAGTCCGAATTAGGGGTCACTATTTTTGAGTTCCCTCTAAAAGGCTGCATACCTATCCTCTTACAGGATGAGTTAGGGGTTTGTCACCCTCGTGTTCACATGTAATTTGTAACTTTTGCCTTCTCTTGATTAAAAAAAATGTACATATATATTTAATAACTTTACACGGACACAAAATTGTAATTAATACGCTAAGAAACAAAAGGAAAAGTAATATTTGAGGTGTAATTTGAGATAAGGACGTTAGCAAACAATGGAAGTGCCCTAAAGACTCAGTTTTGAGGAAGTTTCTTTCGAAACAGACTAGTTTTTTTTTAGCCTAAAAAGATAACCAAATGTCTATTTTTGGACTAAGCAGCAATACAGGAACTTCCGTCATTTTGGGACCTCTGAACAACAGCTACTCCACTGCTTTGTTGTCATTGTTTGTCCCAAATTGAGTATAGGATGTCACAAAGCTAAATGTTACAAAACTTGGACATATCAGAACAACATTAACTGGTTAAAGTAGGTTTCGTCTGCCAGTCTAATCTGGCTTGGCTTCCCACAACATCGAAGCCATTGGCAGTTTGCCACTTCTCTTTGTGACTCGTATTCCCTTATACCCTTTTTTCTTCAGCCTAGATCTGTTTTTGTTCCTAATAAATTGTTATGATTTCATGACAAAACTAGTTTGATCTCCAGCAATTTTTCCTTTTTGTGGCGATTTTGGTACAACTTCTCCATCATATTTCTTTTGAAGAATTCTGGAATTTTGTGCCCCACCATTTTGCTTGACTGATTAAGAATCGACAATCCTTCTTTTCTAGGGATTTGAAGAGGCGACTCTCATTAATCCCATTTCTGGATTCATACAACAGAAAAAGAGTGCTGACCCTGGATTGCTTTTGGAGTATACATCCATTCTTTCAATGGCATGCGTGCATTGATGAGCTCTGTTCCTGTGGTTAAGAAACATGTAAACCATGAGAAGGGTCTCGGTGACAATCCTGATGGGTTGGGACGGAAGGTTGCACATTGTCTACACGATTCTTTCTGTGATATTGATGTTGTCGCGTGGAGTTTATGGCTCAGACAGCAATATGGATCCTGAGTCCCTATATGCAGTGTTTCAGGAATACACCATGAAAGAACTAGTACATCATCGTACAGGTATTCTATTCGATGTTCGCCTCCCATCAAATTTCACTGGCATGAACATCTCAGTTGTTAGAGTTAGGAGCGGGAACCTCAGGGAAAAGGGAGCCAAATTCAGTTATTTCTACTTTCCACCAGGAGTTGTTGCATTCCCATATATGAAGAGACTTGCTATAGTGTACCAAAACTTGGGAAATTTGTCTTCTTGTTACTATCACGTGCCTGGTTATTCTTTTGTTAGTCCAGTTGTTGGTTTCTCAGCTTACGATGCTTCAAATTCATTGCTTTTAGGCAATGAAACTCTCAGACTTTCAGCAATGGGTGAACCCATTTTGGTTAACTTAACTTGGACCACGACAATAGATGGTTACAAAGGCGAGCCGAAATGTGTGAAATTTGCGCAAGGTGGGTTGGTCCAATTCAGGAACATAACTAAAGAGATGTTTTGTTTCACAAAAGGTGATGGGCATTTTGCAGTCGTCGTTCCATTGCCTGAAAAAAAGGGAGACTAGGGCTGGATAAGGTGGGTTGTTGGATCTGTAATAGGAGTTGCTGGGCTGCTTTTGTTAGGTCTGATTTTGGTCACATCTTTAAAGCTAGTAAGAAGTAAGATCATGAAAGATATGGAGGGAGCTTCTGAGAGAGGTGTGCCCCTCGTTATGACTTGGATTGGAAGAAGTAAAATGCCTTCTGCATCAATGACAAGAACCCAACCATCTCTCGAGTTTGGGAATACTCCTTGACTTGCATGCTAACCTTTATTAGTTCTTCCTTTTTTTCCTTGTCTTCTTTTTGCTTGTTTTCCTTTCTGGGTTAGAGATTGTAATTTTGACATACTCTTTCAAGGTTGTGGTCTCTGTTTTTGGAAAAGCTGATGAAGAGAATTCATAAGCACTGCCTTTGAAGAACCTTTTTGTCTTTCATTTCGGTTTTCTATCAGTGTTTTGTGATATGAGAAATGTTAATATGAGGAACTTGATGGAAACTTGAATATCATCTATCAACTAATGTAAGAGCCACTATCAAATGATAAAATCAAATCTATCATATAATTTTGATTTGCCATCATTTAAAAGCTATGAGATAATTTGAGCTGCCATTATCCAAAATATGTCATTAACACGTAAATATGTAAATCTAAAAGTTTATCCGATTAGTCTAAATTTTTGGCTTACAATTTAGAAGTATCATACCACATAAAGTAGGACTCTGAAAAAGCTCTAACAAAATAATATGGGCATCCAAGTAGACAAGAGAGGCATCAGGGAGTGGTTTTAGCAAATTATTGTAGTCCCTCAGCATAATAGTTCCAACAATTTGGGTTAGCACTTTATCGCGAACTTGGGCTTTTTACTGACCAATCTTGCGGTATTTGAGTGTTATTCTACTTCACCAAATCAACCTTAATCAAATATGCTAGATACAAGAGTAACACAATTAGAAAATAACTTCAGGAGAGCTAGAAGAATGCTTATAAAGAAAGCTTCTTCTTGAATGTAGGATGTAGGAATAAGCATCTAAAGTTATTTATAGCCTTCCATCCCCAATGGATAACTATGATCTATTTAATTTCATGACCTAAATTGATTCTCTAGATTATTCTATACTATTCTACATACATGATGTAAATTATGTGTTTATTTACAACATTTGACATTCTTTCATAATATTCCACAAGATTTCACCATGTTCTAGAAGCTTCCAAGGTCTTCCATAAGACTCCACAAAATTTTAGAAGTTTCTAAAGTCTTCTTTCCTTTTCTAGAATTTTGAGGAGAATTCTAGAAGACTCTTTTCATCAACCTCTTCATGTAAGCTTTGGAACATATGGAATTTGACATTTTCACATGCTCAATCTGGCTTTGTCCTTGGCCCATCCTCAATGCAAGCCTTGACCTTGTCTTTTACAGTTTCACAGTGTGAGCTCATGTCCCCGACTTGCTTCATTGATAAATAATCTCTTTCATTTAACAAAGTACTCAACATAGCTTGGATGAGTACCTCTATTTGGTGATGCGCCAATATATCTTCAACTTCTTTTTCAAGCATCGTAGTGGTTACAGTAGGGGGCTTTCTTTGATTTACCTTTACTGGGCTTGCCTTTATCTTCATGGTAAGGTTTAAGAAGACTCACATGAAAAATAAGGTACATCTCTAAATAAGAGAGCAATGTCAAAGGGTATTAGAGTTTACCAATTCGCTTTTCGATAGGGAAAAGTCCCTTGTAATGCCTCACTAGCCCTTTACGCACCTTAGCAAATCTTCAACTTTGGTAAGGGAGAAGTTTTCACTAAAACCAATTCTCTTTATTAAACTCAGCATGTCTATGTTTACCATCAGCCCACTTCTTTGTTCTCTTTGTGACCTTTGCTAAGTGTGATAAATATCAATCTTCTCTTTCCAACCTTCCGCAAACTTGAATATTGCAAGACTTAGACCTTTATATGTAATGACAAGAGTATAAGAGGTCATTGGTTATTTACCCAGTTGTAATTTCAAATAGACTAGCTATCGCCAAGTCGCTCTTTTGCAAATTGTATGAAAAATGGGCAACATCGAGCAACTTTGCCAAATCAGTTTGATTAGCACTCACATCATGCCTTAGGTATAAATCCAATTGAAAAAATAAAATCGTCAACAAATTCGCAGACTATCCAAAATTAATTTTCCGCACAATTAAAACGACAATCACAAAAGCAAAATGCCAAAGACACCGACGTTTGGTAACGCAGTTCGGCACACCTTGCCTACGTCTGCGGGGCCCTCACCCAGATTAAATTCTTTCACTATAGTTCACAAAAATTACACAAGATT
>JANITX010000010.1:47823432-47848208 GCA_027564395.1 Erythroxylum ulei | reverse complement strand
AATTAATTACATTTTAATTATATTTAATTAAAAATATTTAATTAAAAATTAAAAAATTAGTATTGATAGGAATCAAATCCATTCCTCCCATATATGGAAGGTATGGACCATTACCTAAAACTTGGGTATGAAAAAACTATTCAATCAATCATAATAATCAACCAACTATTACCATTCATTCCATTCCCATTGATTTATTCCCATACCCCTTAACCAAGCACCTTCTTATTTTCTTTACTACTTATGGATATAAAGACTTCTTGTACACTTCATAATCCGTTAATGAGAATATATTCTCTCTCTAAATATTTTCGCTCTCTAACTTTACCTTTCTTATCTCACATTTCTCTCTCGATTCTTAAGAGTTGTCTCCAAGTTCTTTACCTGCTCACGTCCCTAATGCAAAGTTGGTTAGGTTGCTTCACTAATGATGATTGTGTAGCTGAAATTGATCCTAATATCAATGTTTGTGATGTAGTTATTTCTGATTGGATAGCTAGTATCAGTGTGAGCATGGTCTTACAATTCCTGCTCTATAGTTTTATCATTTTATAAACAATTGTGCGCTGTGATATAATTGTGCACTGTGATTTCTTACGAAGGATGTTTGACGCTGTGTCAAGATGCATGGGACAAAGGTCACACAGAAGAAGCTAATTTTTTCTTGTCTATGGACCGCGCAATCTTGCGTAATACATTTGGGTGGGTTTCTAGTTCCTATTATTTATATCCTTATATTACGCTATTGTTGAAATTGGGGTACCTATCCCCGATATGCAAAAATATAGGCTATGTAATTCAGTTTTTTTACTTGAACTTGCTTCTGAAGCTGCCTTTGCACAGCTGAGCCAGCAAGTGGTGGTGTTTTAGATGATAAGATTGTATGCTGAAAAGCTTTTGATCTATTCCCAGTCTGATATGTTCAAGCTTTCTTTCTCGTATTTGAGTACGGTTAAAAGTCGCATGTATATTATGCTCAACCTCTATTGCATTTAGTGATTTCCAGTTTCCTGATTATTTCATTCCTTTCAAAACTGTAGTGTGCGGCAAATTTTACTTCAACCAAAAGCAGAGCTGTTAGCAAAGCGACCTCCGGAATTAGTGAGCGAGGAAGCTGCTCTAGGACTGAAAGTGCAAGGTACCATCCTTGCCCGGGCATATAGATTCTGTTGATGAACTTTTTGCAATTTTTGGTGCTCTTCAATTTTACGCTGACACTACTTCTTAAATATGTTAGCAATAATTATAAATTATAATTAATAATTAAAATTAGATAAATTAAAATTTTGTTTAATTTATTTTTAACTATTTAATTAAATAATTTATAATCATAAATCAATAATGACGTTTAGTAACACATCATAACCATCAAAATATTTAGGAATATCAAAGTAGTTTTGACTAATCTTTCATGCATGATTTTCTGTATAATTTAATTCTTTCATCATACAATGTTTCGATTAGACAGAGCATGAAATTAATGTCTACTCTTTTTGAATCCAACCATGTTAGTTATCCGTCATTAGAAATAATATTTGTAAACTATTTCCAGATCGTCATCCTACCTCAGTCATGGATTTTCTGAATCAATATTAATCGAGAACAATGGAACATTCTTCCTAATTATTTTAAGGAGATGAATCATATCTTGATCACACAACTAATCTATATAGTTCATTTTACATTCAATAACTGGCGATTGAACGACTCATGATTAAATAAGCCATAAGTAGTATCAAAATATAGGAATCTTTATATAAGAGAACTTTGGAGACTTAAAATCAAATGATCACTTATGCAATTATCACAATAAAAATTTCTATAGAAATACAAGTAATGTTTCAAATGAATTTCTCACATCGATTTAATTCAGTGAACTTATTGACCTTGTTTTCTAACAAGAACCCACTTGTTTGTTTAAATATCTCCATACTTTAGACAATGAGATCTACCCTTTCTTTTATAAGGCAAAATAAAACGTGTGTTACTATTTTTATATTTTATTAATGTCCAGTCTTAATAAAACAATGATTAGGAACAATTTAGAGATAATATATAATTGTTATATAAATTTTATAATTATAATCTCACAATTTTATTTGCAATGTATAGTTATTTCATGAACTTTATTCTATACATCTAAACATGTATAAGATAAATAATATTTTTAAATATTATGTCACTAAACTACAACCAAAACGATTGTTATAACAGATTTTGCCAATGCAAATGTTGCTTATGATTTTGTTTTGGAAGTCGCGATGAAAATGGTACGTTTTCAGCCAAGAAAACTATTGCTATATGGCCCCTGGAAGTGGTTAGTGACCAAGTTTGCGTCATATTATGGAGTGTCCGATGCATACACCAAACTTAGGTATTAGGATTATGTCAAAATTTCACTAAAGTGATGTGTTAACTCATTCCACCTTCTGGAACTTTAAACTGCTAGCTCATTTCCTTTTTTCCTTTCCATGCTACTTGCAGATATCTCTCCCATGTCATGGATGTTGCCACACCAACCAAAGATTGTCTTGAGTTAGTGTACGATTTACTGCATCCAGTAGTCATGAAGGACAATAGGAAGACTTTGTTGAGTCATCAAGAGGTATATTATGAAGTATAATTTTTCTTGATCTAGAAGTTTGCAAATGCACCCATGCCTATTTGATATTCAATGGGTAGGTTTTGCATGTTTATCATTTAGGAGTGCTCATATAATCTTTCTAAATAGATTTCTTGAACAGAGTGAGAAAGTATTCTGACGTAAAAATCTTAATGATTGCAACCTTTTAAAGATGTATGGTACTGCGTATAGCGATTGCTTGTAGATGTATGGTATTACTGAGCTCCAGACTTCTTTACCACAAACATTTTTCAACCTTTTAATGTTGTTTTTATGTTTCATGGACTTAACAATTGACGAATTGGATTAAAACAAAGAGACCTCTCGTTTTCTAGTTTGCAGTCTTCAATGCTGAATTGCTGATATATGTTTTTTAATGAAAGCCGGAGAAGAAGAATAATCTCTTGTTTTGTGAAACTTGAACCAGAATCGCATCTTTGTAAAAGCTAAAGATCAAATTGATAAGGTTCTTGCCCGTGTTTTTGAAAACTATAAGTCACTGGATGAATTGTCACCATCTGGCATGATGGATGTTTTCGGCCCAGCCACTGGATTGGCTGCTCCGGCTTTGGCACCTGCTGTCCAGCTATTCACTCTATTGCATGACATATCAAGGCCCGATGTTAAATTGGCTTTTGAAAAATATTTTCAGGTACGAAAAACTGATCAAAACTTTTTGTTGTTTATTGTTTCACCTTCACCTCCGTGCTTCTCATATTCGATGCTTTTGGAAAATTATTTTATAGGCCGCTGCAAGGGAGAGATCAAAAAGGCACTTGGCTGAAACTGATGAACTTATAAATTCCAGTGAGGCCTCTCTGATAGATCCTGTCGCCTTTTCAACAGCTTATCAAAAGATGAAATCTCTAATCTTGAATATCAAAGAAGAGATTTACACTGACAGACAGATCCACAAACAGAACCTACTTCCTAGGTAAAAACCATTGATCATTTACGTTCACCCTACTCTTGGTGTCCTATGCTCAGGCACGACAAAAAATTGCGTAACTTTTCACTTCAAAATGCATATATTTTTTGTTTCATGGCAAAGGATAAATATACACATAAGTTGCTCATTGATTATGCCTGCCAAGATTTGAATCCCTTCTACCAACCAAACCCCTAGTTGTTGATATGCATATTCGTGATTCTTAAATCGAATATGTTATTTAACTAATAAAAACTGACGAATTCATTTAATTGCTGGATAAATGATATTTTTGTCTGCTGACCGTTTGAAAACTGACGAATTCTTTCTCTTTGCAGTTTCATAGACCTTCCAAATCTTTGTGCATCGGTTTATGGCATGGAACTTTCTGATAGATTGGCCAAATTTCTGATTGCATGCCCTCCTTCAACCCTCTCAATGCCTGTCGCTGAACTTGTCATTGCAACGGTAGATTTCCAAAGCTATCTTGATTCCAAGAAGATTAAGTAAGTTGGATGTCTTATTTTCTTCATCGTATAACTCTGCAGAAATGTATTGATCATATTTCATTTTATAGACCTGCAAAAGGGGTTGGTGATGCAAATGAGTTGTTTCATTCATACATCATTAAATGGATCAAGGACAAGCGTCGGACTTTGCTTAAGATGTGCAAACCAGATAAGGTAAGTGTTGCATCTTGAATTACTTTATTAACAAATCATTAACAATTTCAATTTTCCTATTGCCTAAACTACTCTTTTCCACAAAATGTCGTTAGTTCTATATTCTGCAAATATGATTCTTTATATGTCTTATTTTAGAGCCAACCTGGCATGGCCATGGAGTTCGGTTATAACATCAAACTAGGAAAAAATCAGTTTCAGAATAATATTAACATAAAATAGTTTTGTGAGTTTTACTTCTGATGTCACGTGTTCTGGTGATTTAACATCTATTTATACCTTTCAGGTGAAGTGTTCCGGTGTTAAAACACAAAATTCGACAACTTTTGTTGAGGAAATGTGTACTCAGTTGGTAGTGACACTGAATGAATATGAAGGAATCCTTCGTCACTGGCCAAAGTTTATTGTTGACTTGGAAAATGTATGTTTGTCTCTTCCCTGATCCACGCGACGTTTTCTTTTTGTTTTATGTGGTTGATTGAATGTCTCAAACCATATGGATGCTTCAGGCTCTTGCAGACGTTGTGAAGGCAATTATTGAAGCTTTGGACAAGCAATATGCTGATGTCTTATCACCATTGAAGGATAGCTTGAAGCAAAAGCTCTCTGGCCTTAGCTATGTTCCGTTCTTTAAACGAACACGCGAAATTTATTTTGTGCCTGATCAGGTAACATTTATCAATAAATATGTGCATCATTCAAACACGGCATTTTCAGTTTTCTGATGTTTGTTCTTGTATTTCAGCTAGGGATCCTTCTTAATTCTATGAAATGGATGCTGGATGTGCTGGGGCCTAAGATTGAAAATCGGTTGAAGTCGTGGAGGGGGGAAAATGCTGTCACCGGGAAATGTCTCAATGAAATTACAGTGATGTTGAGATGCAGATTCAAACGTTACCAGCAAGCTATTGTGGAGTTGCTTGTAGAAAATGTAAGTAATATTGCTTTTTCAGGTTGTTTGTTACAAAACATATGTTACTGTAACTAAGGCAGATGAGTTGATGACAAGAAGAATGAAGTGATGTGTGCGCACAAACTGTTATGCCAACAGTATGGACAATATTGGGTGGTTAATGAACCGCTGTCTTGAGCTAGTAGGTTTGAGAGTCTTAATACTGAAGAGTACAAAGGAGCTATAAGATTCACCAGCTCCAAGTTTTACCATTGTTTGAGAATGCATGCGAGGACCTTACCGTGGTTCATGAAGGGTCCTTGAGTTGTGGTTACTTGCATCAACGCATTCTTGCTTCTACTCTCTTCTAGGCTAGCTGAAGGGCTTCTGTTTCTAGATGCACATGATGTCCTATAGGAAGCCTGTCCGATTACAACTTCTGATGTGCCTTTCACAAAATTTCAGTCACCATTTCTGGATTCAACAAATAGCATGAACTTTTATTGCTGAGAACATTGGGTCTCCTCTATTTTCTGGACAAATGTTAGCATACGAGGGTGCATCTGAATTCTTTTAGATTTTTTAATTGCTTTTTTCTTAGCTGATAGTTAGATTTTGAGATTGTTGCTATTCAGATATGTTGGCTTGTGTTTATCTATTTTTCTAGACAAAGTTACAGAGCGCAACAAAACTGAAGAAGATCATCCATGATTCAAAGGAACCTGTGGCTGAATCAGATGTAAGAAGTAGGTTGCAGCCTTTGAAGGATCTATTGATTAAGACAATAGATCATCTGAAAACGGTTGTTGAACCACAGTTGTTCATAACCATTTGCCGAGATTTCTGGGAGCGCATGGGACAGGTAGCCATTTTTGCATTGATCTTTTTCAGACAGAGTTTTAGTTTCTGAAGATCTCTCCCAACTTATGATTTTGTTATTTTCCTTAAACCAGGAAGTACTCAACTTTTGGCTAGAACTAGCCTGGAGAGAGAATAGACCTTCTTATAAAGGCTCTCGAATTGCAGTTTCAGTAAGTTCTAAATCTACTATGCTTGTCATCCTCTAAATAGCTTTTCCTACACTGTTGTTCGGACACATCAACCGTTTTGTTACTGAAAAATTTGTGTTATGCACACATAGAACGCCGTTCTAGGTACTCAATTCTTTATTTTAAAAGGTTCTTAATGGATGCTCCAAAACGAGGTGCTTCTCATTACCACCAGTCAATAATATTCGACGAAATGTTGATTATCCTTATAACCCTTCTTACTTATACTACGTTGTGCAGATGTTGGATGACATCTTTGCATCCCGAATGCAGCAATTTCTTGGAAATGCCCTGCAAGAGAAGGACCTGGAGCCTCCAAGGTCTATAAAGGAATTACGTGCCATGCTGTGTATGCCTTGAATAACCAAGACAACAATTACTACTATTAGATACTTTGTTCGTGAAAATACACATTCCATTTGGTGTCATATTTTGAGTGATAATTACAAGTGTTATATTTATCATAGTCAAAATAGGATATTTAATCCTATGTTGTGAATTGGAGTTGTGTGCGTTTAATAATTGATTGTATATTCATTTCTACATGTCTTATAGTTGGTTAAAGTGAAACTTAAATTTAACTTTGAGATTTTATCAAAGCTGCGAAAGTTTTTATTTTCCTTTAGATGTGCTTTATTATGTATGTTTAATCTCTTCTCAACTTGAAAAATAACACAACTTAATATATTGTACTCAAAAGAACTATGTATTGGATATTTTATACGAATATGTTGATTAATATGGTTATGATAGAGCTTGAATTTTTCTTTAATTGTTCATTAGTTTATAGAATCGTTGTTTTATTAGTTGAATTATGTAAAGATATGTGTTTGAACTAGAAGTGTAATTTGCTAATTATAGATTACTTTAAAAGTATTACAAGATGAAATATGGGCTGTCCCACAGAATTTTGTGAAGAATTATTTAGATTTTATCCTTGAAAAGAAGTTTCCAATGGTTTACTCTTGGCTGTAAAATCTGTAATCAAGTTGTTTTAAGTTTAGGAGAGCAAATTAAATGTTTAAATACATACTTCTTGCTTTACCTATGATTTGATTTGTCACTTAAATTACTTAAGTTGTAAACTATCTAACCAAATTGGATTGAGTTTGGAGTAGTTTAAAAGCCATAATTTTTTTAGTTTTCATGTTTTTCTTTATTCTATGTTTTAAGATTACGTTTATGGTATAACGGAATTTGCTAGCATTTAAATGGTGAATTAATAATTTAAGTGTTGATTAAATTAGATCGTAATTTTTTTATGTTAAAGTAAGGAAAATTCACATTTCGTGTTTTATGACTAATGTTGGCTATTTTGAGTTCTACGTTGATCTTTATTGAGTTATAAAATAATTTTTAAGCTTTTTGAATATTGGTTGAATGATTTTCATTTTGTTAAGTTTTGATGTATTTTACTAACGTGGTTAAAGAGAACATTACATGAGTGTTGATGATTTTTATATTTTGTTATGTAATTCTTTTCGTACGAGCGAAATTACGAGGATATAATTGTCTCTTAAAAAAATAATAAATTACTAAATTAACTTTCTTAGTAGATCAACGCTTATTTGCTATATGCTAATTTGTTTAATAAATTGAAAGTAAAATAAAGATTTCATTTGTATACGCTTAATCACATGAATCAATTTTCATGTCATTTTTGGGGAAAGTTTTATTGCCTAGTTTATTTATTTATTTTTGAATCATATCTAACAATTCTTTTGTTTTAAAAAAGGTAAAGAAAAGAGAAGGTGATTTTTATGAAATTAAGAGATAAAAGAAAAATAATTACTCATCAAATCATAAAAAGAAGACAAATGGATAAAAATGGCCGCAGCTACCTTGAAGCAACTTACAGAACCAAAGTTAGAAGATCAACCTTTATGCATTGTCTTCTTAATCTTGGAAAGACCCTTATTTATGAGTCTCTTAAGTTAGTTATTTTAAGAAAGATAGGTTAGTAATTTAGCTAGCTGATAGGTTAAATGTATATCCTCACGGTATACTTGAAGATGTTTTAAGGCAAGTTAATAAATTAGTTTTTCCACTTAATTTTTATGTGTTAGATATGAGAGAAGTTTTTGATCCATCAAAAGAAGTACCCCTATTGTTAGAAAGACCCTTTCTTAAAACAACATGAACAACGATAGATGTCCATAAAGGTGACCTGACCATGGAATTTGACGAAGAGGTTATCATGTTTAACATTTTTTATGCTATGAGATACCTTAATAACATCAATTATTTATGCTTTGTTGACGTTGTGGATATTATTGATAAGATCGTACATAGTTAGGTCGGTTGTGCTAGGCCCAGGCCCAGGTCCACGCGTCCACGGCCCATTCGCAGGTGTTAATCTCCCATGCAAACGTAAAGACCTACGTAAAGACCTAAACCTAGCCTCTATTCCATATATAAGGTACTACTTTGCCATGATACAGGTATAACATTAGAACCCTGATATTCTTCGTATACAGCCACCAAAACCTTCTCCAAAAGACTAACTTGAACGTTGGAGGGGCCTGCCAGTTATTAACCCCCGGCGAGTTTTTATTGTTTTGCAGGTATTTCGGAGTTAACATCGGCTAGCCTTGTGGATCCGAGCAGTAACGTCCAATCTCATCAAAATCAGACTGAACCACTCCCTATTTATTAAAAAAAAATAGTAATGTGTCTATATGAATAAAGGAAGTTTGATATCAATCGACCGCATAAAAATGTTATCCTATGAAAGGAAGGACTTCACCAATGAAAGACAACGATGTAGCATTCCCCACGTGGAGATATTGGTGGTAGTGACACGTGGTCCATTGAACTTCTCACGAAATTGCAGGGGACGTGATGTCAGAGCTGGTTAGTCATTAGTGGCTACCCTGTTTCTACCGCCTGCGGGGTCCACCGTGGTTAGGAGAACATCCTGACGGGACACGTCAGGGTTCTGACAACATTTTCACCGACATACGCGAACCCTGGTGGGGACCGTCTCCTAGTACGTGGTTAGCTGTCCTTTCACTTTGCAAGCCTTGTTGGCAAACGGCAACGACACTCCCCTCCCTAACATGGAGTTCAGTCGTGGCTTAATCTGATCCGTCCAAAAAGATTGCACTTTAGCCGTTCGATTATTTGAGTTTAAAACAACTATTGTGCGAGTTGAAATTCGGCCTCAATCACTGACTTTGCATTGATCCGTTGAGAATGGACGGCTACGGCTAGGAGATAGCCTCCAGTTAAAGTTGTATTGAGTTCTTCGGTTGCCACGTGGACGGAGGTCATTCACACTTACAACATATACATCTAAGCACGTGGTATGAGTAAATTCGCGGAGACGCGAAGGTGTAATCGTGTTCGTTTAACCTTGTAGTATTCAAGATATCAAAAGGACGTATAATATATAAATAATACGTATACGTACACAATTATCCATTTCGATATGTCAGGAGAGGAAATGAGAAAATTTACTAATGATAGATCTATTTCTGTGTGTAAAGCTTCTTGATCGGATCAATTATAGATATTTCGCTTCTAATGATAGTGTGAGAGTTAAAGTTATTAGAGAATTCAAAGGTTGCTAAGAACCTGATACTGAATAGGGCTAGTGATCAATCATTAATTAATTAATTAAGTACGTGACGACTTTTTATGCTTAAAAATGTATAAGCTACATAAAAACGTGAGGAATCATGAAGTTCCAAATTTACTTTCTCTGAGATTTTCAGGGTGAGAATCTTAGGAGCTTAAGATTAATCCTGTTGATATCTAATGTAATTAAAAAAACTGAAAAATAAGATTTATCTCAATTCGTTTATTTTTTATATTAATTTTAATTGAATTGGACACTGCATTAGTGTACGTTACTAAGACTCCCAGACCTCAGAATCTAGATCTTCTGTCTAATATTATGGTGTCTTATTGTGTCCAATAAATCTCAGCCGTTTATTTATATGAGTCCTGCATGGGATTCACGTGGAGCCCACAAAATAAATGACTAAAATTTCATGAAACAGAATAAAACAATAAAATTGAGCAGAAGATCTGGTCTCTAAACCCTAGTAGGCGGCCGACGGGTGGCCATTTGCGGATTTCAAAGGACCTATCCATTGTACTTGAATTTTAAAATTAGAAAGAGACCACGTAAGCCACGTGGACTAGGTCGGACCCTATTCCCGGAAACGTAGATCCAGTTAGCACCTAACACTTGTATGATCTAGTGACTTCGGAATAAAATAAATGGCCAGCTCAACAACCACCGCCACACCGTATATACGGTACCGTATGTCTTTTCCTTATACGACACGTGTCTGATGACCTGGACGTCGCCTTGGCGCTCCCCTTCTGCTGCTGCTTCTTCTTCTTCTCTCCCAACCGTCTCTCTCTCTGTGGAAAAAGAAACGCTAATCATCATTTTCGAAGCTCTCTCTTTTATACAAATGAAATGTAGGTGAATGCTTTCTTTAATCATCCAAGTATTCGCTGTCTACGGTTATTTTCCTTTTCTTTTGAAGGCCAAGAGAAAGAGGTATGCCCAATCTGGAGTATTGTTTTACTCTTTTATGTTTTTGTTTAGCAAGTAGTCGTTGCATATGTATATAAACATATATTTTTTATTTTCTCAAGCTGTGTTTGGTTGAGAAGAAAAAGATGGAAAGTTGTGAATTTTGTTTGTCCCGGGCATGGAAATTATAAGCTTTGACTAAACTTCAAAACGAATTTTAACAGAGATGACAGGACTCTAAAATCTGGATTCATTTACTAGATTCCTTTTGTGCTCTGATGCGTCTTTCGTACATTTGGAAGTGACTAAGTTTTTGTTTCTGGAGAAACTTTTTCTTCTCAGAGCACCGAGATGAATGATCAAAACTTATGGAAGGAGTTCCGGTTTCATTACCGTTTCTGGTAGGGATGTTATGGATGGAGCTTATGAAATCTAATGAAACTGTAAAGATGAGATCATATGCTAGATTAACTGATATTTCAAGGGTATTTCTGTCATTAGGCTTCGGGATTATCCCGGTCAAGGTGGATTTGGTATTTCACTTTTTTTTTTAATTCTTAGGAGCATGTGCTAAAGCATTTTCGAAACCGGATGGTATTACCTATACCACTTTTGCCTATCTTGTCATCCGTTGGCCTCGCGTAAAGACATTAATGCCCTTAATCTTCGTAATTATTCGAGACGAGTAGAATATTTCTTCAGCGGTGATCTGTGAGGGAGGAGAAAAAAACAAACATAAAGAGTGGTAGGAAGAAAAGGTATATGAGGAATCTGCAAACCAAACAAGAATTAGCTTTGATCCCACTATTCATTATTTTTGTCGAACCTAAGAAGGGATGTTGGACATCCAGTTGTTATAATTCTTTTGTGAATTTATGTGGGAAGAGTTCAACGTTATTAGTCTTGGCTGCAAGCTTGTTGAATTGGGTAGTTCCGGCTAAGGGATCTATTGAATCTGGGTAGTATGATATTTCTGTATGGTTAAAGGACGACAATAATGAACATCATTACTGGATGATGGGAATATAACTAAAGTTACAGTTGTTCTTGAGGCTGGTTTTTTGTTCCCTCGTTTTGGAAACCTGAATAAGCCAAATTTTAAATCAATTTGACTAAAGATGAGCTGGGATATGTTCATCCATTGGTGATTCTGCTACTTTAGCTTGTGTTACTTGGCAAGCAGACTGTGCTAGTCCGAAGTCACTGATATTTCGGAAGATGTTTTAGTAACTTCATGTATCAAAATCCAATATTGACTAGTCAATTCCACATTTCTGTATTCCAGTTTCTTCTTTGCTTTTACCTGTTCCATAGTTGTCACTTTTACATGGCTACTCTTGATGCAGGCAACTGGTTCATTTGAGGAAGGAAGTAAAATTTGGATTTTCATACTTAATCTCCAGCATCGTCAAGGATTTACACTTGGTGCTCGACCATGAGCGACAATGAAGAACGGAAGCCTGCTAAGTCGGAAAAGTCATCTTCACCTGCATCTCAGGTAAGTCGAGAGAATAGAAAGAATTACTTAGAATCGGATCATTCTTATTGTTTCCCTCTCATCCTAATTGGATATAAAATTTCTTCTTCTTTGGGGTTTTCTTTTTTTGTTTTGTGTTAAGATGTTGAATACCGGATATTAACTGCTACTGTTGAATTATACCGTATTCTGATTTTGGTCAATCCTTTTGCATTACAGGATCAGACCAATGTCCATTCATATCCTGATTGGGCAGCCATGCAGGTTATCTACCTTGTGCATGAGACTTTCCGTCAATTCTCTAAATAACATTTATTTTAACTCTCGCTACCCAATCAGTGTTTTAAGCTCCTTTATAACATGTTTCAGGCATATTATGGACCCCGGGTTGCGCTTCCACAATACTATAACTCAGCTTTGGCATCTGGACATAACCCTCATCCCTACATGTGGGGTCCTCCACAGGTAATTTGCAAGACTGGGAATCATAATCATGATATATGATCATCCTTGTTAGTTGCATAAACTATGGCATGAATCAAGTAGCAAAATTCAGGATGAAATCCTGACCTTTTGTTCTTCCAGCCTTTGATGCCACCTTACGGAACACCTTATGCTGTCTATCCTCATGGGGGAGTTTATGCACATCCAGCACTCCCAATTGTGAGTATTAGCTTCCTCAATTTTTCAGTTCAATCCTGAACTATTGATTCGCGGGAAATACCAGTTCTTTGCCCCTGACAGGTGGTGTATATTTTCAACTGGAAAGTAAAATTACCTTCACTAATATTTATGTGGAATTGTTATTTAACTACTAGGGAGCGCATCCTCCTGGTCCTGGGGTTCAACCGTCAGCTGCTGTAAGTAAAACTCTGATTCCGATTGTATCCTTTTCACTGTACATCTTTTACGACAGTTTATAGCAATGCAACAAGCATACTATTGGTATTATGGATATCAATAAATTACGATTAGTTCTATATTGATGATGGAAGATAAAAGTTATTCTGTTCCTCATGGTGTGGGAGTTTAGAAGCTGATGTTGGATATAATTGTGGTGCAAAAATGCAGGCTGCAACACCCCCGAGTGTAGAAACACCGACAAAATCTCCAGGAAAGGCAGAGAGAGGCTTGATGAAGAAGTTAAAAGAATTTGATGGGCTTGCTATGTCAATAAGCAATGTTAATGGTAATACTGACGGTGGTGAGGGTAGGGAGAAGAGGCTGTCTCCAAGGTTCGCAACTAGCAATTGCACTTTTGTATACCTCTTTCTTTACTATTCATTCTTCAGTCTTGTGTTTACTGCTTTGCTATCTTCTGGCAATAAATGGTGTGACTTTTAGTGGAATACCTCTTGTGTTCTAAAGTTGTATATATTAGATATCCGAGTCCGTGGTTCACATTTATCATTTTAGTGGGTTGATTATACTGACAGATTTTATTAATCATTTGAACAGTGAGGAGACTGAAGGCTCCAGTGATGGAAGTGAGGGGAATACAGCTGGGGTAGGACTTTCATATTTTGACAGCGATTGTCTATGATGTTCACATATGCAATATGACCGAAACTGTAATCATAATGCTATCATAATACTAAACCTCGCTTTTCTTGTTTCAGGCAATGAAAAGGAGCCGTGACTGTACACCAACCGTTGGTAAGATTTGGTTCTTCACGAGTATAAGCTGACTAGTATCAGAGGACGTGAATTCACAAATTTCAGTTGCATTAAATGTGTTCCTGTCGTGTGTTTGACATGACACTACCAAGTATTGAGTGACTGTGTCTTAGTTTGCTGCGAGGAACAGTTCATTTTGATACACTTTTTTTCATGCAACCACTTAATTTATGCTGACAGTGATAGTGTTTCATAATTTCATTATTGAATGCAATAATGCTCTCGGGTTTTTTGAAATTTAGTGAAGAAAATTTTCGATAGAAACCTGTTAAAGTTTTCAAGAACCGCCATGAAATATGTGGCCTTAGATGCTGTTAACAAATATTGTCTTTTTCTTTCTCATATTCCAATACTCTCTTATCATCAGGTGATTTGAAAAGTGAGACAAAGAGCACTTGCCTTCCTTCAGGCGATGTCAATGGATCATCTGGTGTGTCGGGAAAACCAACTGGACCCGTAGTTTCACTTCCCTTGACCACAGGATTGGAGCTCAGAAATGGAGTTTTGAGTGGTGCTGCTAAGACAAGTCCCACCAGCGTTCCACATACTTGTGAAGTGCTGCCGTCTGAAGCCTGGATACAGGTGTGGGTTTCTGATCTCGATTTTTAAAATTTACCTTAATTTGAGTTACGCTCGTAATGTAATTTGATCATTTTGTTACTTGTTGCGATATTTTGCTTATTTCTTTAAGAATGAGCGAGATTTCAAGAGGGAGAAAAGAAAACAATCAAATCGAGAATCTGCAAGAAGATCAAGATTGAGGAAGCAGGTACTGACACTTCAGTTGCTGCTATGATCGTATCATTCCAATACTCCCGTTGCATACATTATTACAAAATAAGTCAAATTCCTTGTTTGTCTATCTCTAGGCTGAAACCGAAGAACTAGCACTTAAAGTTGAATCATTAGCAGCTGAGAATGCAACTCTCAAGTCTAAAATAAATCAACTCGCCGAGGGATCAGATAAATTGAGACTGGAAAATGCATCATTAATGGTATGCCAAAATATCCGAGTCTTGTGTTTCACGAGATAACTTTATTTTCCCAGTTATAAATTACAGATTTTGTTCTTGATTATGAAAAATGTAGGAGAAACTGAAAATTTCATCAGTTGGACACACCGAAGGGAGCACATTAAGTAACATGGATGAGCAAAGAGCACTCAGCACGGTGAACCTGCTCTCGAGGGTTAGTAATTCGTCATCTGCCGAAAGAAGCACCAGGGAAGAGGGCGAGCCTTATGAGAGAAACTCAAAGGTTGGTGCAAAGCTGCACCAACTCCTGGACACAAGGGCTGACCCTGTACCTGCTAGCTAACGACTCTTAAAAAGTCAATCTTCTTCTACATCGGAGTTTGAAGACAACTGTTTAGTTTTGGCATGACAAAAACCTACTGCTAAAAGTTAGTACAGTAATGGATGACTGAACTGATATTAGTTCGTACCTGTTACAACTGAACTGATGTATTTTGTCGGAATTCAGGGTGATGGAATGGTTCGATGTAAATTGTAGATTTTTAGAGAAAGGCTTGGGATTTGGGAACGTTCTCGTGTAATTTGTTACGGAATCTTACCTGGTAGAGACTTTCCATGATACATGTGCTTTACCATAACATAGGGTTAGAAGAAAACAAAAAGTAAGTCTTATGTTCTGAGGATTTACGTGACTTGTGAATATTATCGATTTGCAAAAGTCTGATATGATGCATAAGACTTCCCGATTTGCAGGAATCTAGGGAAGGTATCATATTACATGCACAGGACTTTTCGCTTTGTAGAAATTTAGAGAAAGTTTGATATACGTAATCTTTCTTTTATATTTTTTTGCAATTAAGCTTCACTTTGAATTAATATAAGGTTTAAATAGTATGAATCTGAACATTGGCCTATAAATCATTTTAAGGCCTATACAGATTTCTAAATAAGCACCTTTTAGTATAAAGAATGGATAGATACATTTAGAACGTCCATCAATAGTATTTATTTAACTAGCATAAAAAATGCTTTCACTACCTGATGATGGTAAAGCTGAGATATGGCTATACAAATGAACCCATTCTCCTTTTATTTGCATTACATAAGCCTCATACTTGTCATTCTGTTTTTGCATACATACTGTGGTATAGAGAGTCCATGGGAGAAGTCGAAAGCTATGATCTATTTTGGTGACGACCAAATACAAACACATGGTATGTATCGAAGAAAAAGCTGTCACTGAGAAACCTATCGCCTTGAAGTCAGGAGAAGAATGGATATTGAGGTCCTTCAATGGTGTGCACTACAATGGCCGACTATTTTAACAATGGCTGTGTTTGAGTTTCGTGTTAGAAGGTGTTTCATCGCGGAATATGGAGAAATTAAGAAAGAATAGTAAACGAGATCTCCTTCCTTCAACTGTCGGACTGATAGTTTGATCTGAATACGGAAGGGAGCCTTTCTGAAAAGGCTGTCAAAAGAATATACTGGAATTTCGGAAGCCACTTTTTATCAGAGCCAGGTTTCGATCCTGGGACCTGTGGGTTATGGGCCCACCACGCTTCCGCTGCGCCACTCTGATTACTTGAAAGTGTATGTAAAGCAATTGTTTATATTTTATTGTTTGATAACATCATCAAATTCTGTTGTTTTCTGTGGAAGGGCTTCTACTTTTTGCGTGGATTCAAATTCAATTCGGTTAATTAAAAGAAATTATAAACTTTGCTTAGTCTAAATTTTAGAAATTATAATTAAATATTTAATTTTTCATTTTTTTCCAGTTCTAATCCGATATTAGTATTTTTGTTAATATTGTTGACGTAGTTAGCTATGTAAGCCAGAAACTCTAAATATTTATACACGTTAAATTTAATTAAATTGGTAGAGTTGGACGTTACCGTATTTTCCCTTAACTAACTTAATAAAATTAAATTGGCTAACTTAAACCCATAAAATTCAACTCTAACAATTCTAGTCGTATTTATAATATAACTATTCTTCTACCCCGTCTAAAGTTCAACTCTTAGCACTTCTTCAATATATGGTCGCAATAACAATAAAGCAACTTGGACAGTTTGAGCCCCTATGATTACAGCATTAAGCAGTAGCTAAGACTAGCCTGAACACAACTGCTCGTTGTATCTAAAGCAGAAACTCTCTGAAGAGGGTGCATTCTCTTTCACCAACCGCACAAAATTTTTAAATTCCCACTCTGCCCATTGAACAACCCTATTAGTATACATATATTTATCACCGAATGTTGAGCCAAATTCCTTTGTTGTCAATGAGGTCATTGAAAAGTCAAGATAGTGTAATTGGAAATGTTATGCGATACACTTTTTTTTGGGTACATCAGAGGGAGGGAACTAAGCTAACGTCGAGGAAAAGCAATCCCGTGCGCATCCGCACGCAAAAGAGTAGCAAGTGTAGGGGGAGGGCTATGCCACACATGCTCGCCGCGTACGAAGCCCGAGCCCAGATGGGCTAGGTGGTCAGCGCATTGATTACCTTCACGCAGGACATGTGCGGTAATATACCGTGGATCATTGGCTAGAAAAGAGTGGATATCATAGATCACATTGGCTAAGGGATGAAATTGGAGATCCACCTGAGAATAACATAGACAGTGAAGTGCTTCCATCGAGTTTGATTCGATTATTAATCCATCACACTGAAAATTCCTGGCAAAGGTGATACCAAATCGGAGAGCCTAGAGTTCCGCAACCATGATGGTAGTGATCCCAACACAGCATGAAAATCCTGCTATCCATGTACCATGGCTATCTCGAAGTAAGCCACCAATCCTCGCCATGCTCGAACTGCCTAGTATACTGCCATCAACGTTAAGCTTTAACCACTTCTCAGGTGGGGGAATCCAAGTAATCATGATGGTGGGCGGAGGTTAGGGTGATCTATGAGACTGGCCGACAAACGTTGTATTATAATCCCTAAGCAGGAACTCGACCTATTTGGCTTGCATAGAGCAGCTGAGATGAGTACCTGCGATCACACATTTATTCCTAGAGCACTAGATGATCCAACAGGTAAGTATAAATCGCCAAATAGTATTGTCATCCCGAGTAGATTGAACACAATTCTGCTTGAGCCAGTGATAAGCAGAATGTTCGCGGTAGAAGGTGGCACTCCATTGGACCCTGGTAGTGGCCCATATACCTCTAGCTTGTGGGCAGTGTCGTAATAGATGTAGGACAGTTTTCCTATGGGCACCACACCGCGCACAGAGGGGGGACGCACATATGTTGCGTTTGTATCGCACTTCATTAGTGAGGAGCCTATTCCAGGCCGCTAGCCACAGAAATATCTTATGTTTGTGAGCTGCATGGACGGATCAATGCCATTTCCAACCCATCGGTCCGTTCAAGGTAGGTACATTGGTAATAAAGGCGTAGCCTCCCCTCGATGTATACACCTCGTTGGGACTACCCATCTAGAAAAGGCTGTCATGCCCTAGGGACAAAAACGACCGTAGGATAGCCCAGATACGCTGACAATATTCGGAGGAAACAACGCCCTCAACAAGAGTCAGGTTTCACCTTGAAGAAGAAGAGAGAAGGTCGTTAATATGAAGATCTTTGAGATGCTCCAGGATTTGGCCCACTACTGAAGCCAGTGTACCATCAAAAAGCCATCGGTAATTCGAGAAATGAATGTTCACCCCATCGCCAATCCGCCAACCATACCCATCCTTGAGGAATGCGATGGCTTTCAGGAGACCCTTCCAGGCAATTGAGGCTATTTGAGGGGGGTGATGTGACATGAGATCTTGTCCACTCAAATATTGAGAGCGGAGGACCTGCACCCAGAGGCAGTCACGCGTCGTACATATGTCCCAACAAATTTTGCTAAGCAACGCCGTATTAGCCTCTCTAGCTTGCCGCACACCTAAGTCGTCGCAAGCTTTTGAGGTTATAACGATAGTCCAAGGCAGGAGGTGGACTCCTTTAAGATTGCCGAGCTTTCCCCACAAAAAACCACGCGCTACTTTATCAATCTCATCATATACAACCTGGGGAAGCCATGTGGACTGCATAACATAGATGGGTATAGAAGTGAGAGTGTCATGAATCAAAGTAGCCCTTCTCACTTTATTAAGTAACTTACTGGACCAGCCTTCCAAACAGGACCGGATCTTGTTAAGAATGCTAGCATCATCGGTTTTATTCAATCACCGAGTACACAGAGGGACATTCAGATAGGTTTCCAGACATTGAGACTGAGGGATATCCAAAGCGGTGGTGATCCTGGCTCGTGTCCGGCGCTGAACCTGGGTTGGAAAGAATGCTTTAGATTTAGCATTATTTACTAACATTCCCGAAGCATAACAAAACTCGCACAATGTTTGGCACAAAATGCGGGCTTAATTACGCGTAGCATATGCAAAGAGAAGCACATCATCAGTAAAAAGGTGTGATATGGGAGGACCATTAGCTGAAGTTGTAATCGGTTTCCAACAGCCTTCGTCCACCTGGTGAGAGATCCACCCCGATAATTTCTCCATGCATAGAACAAACAAATACGGAGAAATAGGATCGCCTTGACGGAGGCCTCGTTTGGGTTGGAAAGCCTTCAGATGCTGTCTATTCCAAAGAACAGATAAAGGCGAGCTAGAAACACAGCTCATAATCAGATTAATAAGTAGCACAGGGAAGCCAAACTCCAATAGCACCTGTCGAAGAAAGTCCCAGTCAACTCTATCGTAGGCTTTGGTCAGGTCCATCTTTACTGCCATACCCCCTCTCCTCATTCGCTTGATAACATGTACTACTTCCTAAGCAATGAGTATGTTATCCGCTGCCTTGCGCCCAGGTATAAATGTCGCTTGAGCTGGGTTAATCAGGTCGGCTAGAAAAGGGCATATCCTATTGACAATCACCTTCGTGAGAATTTTGTAGGCCACATTACACAAACTAATTGGTCTATACTGCCCAATAGACATCGGATTGTCCACTTTGAGAATGAGGACCAGGAGGGTATATGATATGTGTTGAGGTACCTCGCCACAGACAAAGGCACGTTAGACCATATTAACAACCGACCCTCTAACATCCAGCCAAAAATTTTGGAAAAATAGAGGTTGCAGGCCATCATGACCTGGAATCTTGTACGGTTTCATGGACTTTACTGCATGGTAAACCTCCGCTGGAGCAACTAGTTTGAGAAGAAGAGTTGTAGCCTCTGCAGGTAGAATCCGATTGGCCCCCAGTTGGTGGTTCCTAGGGCGACTTTCAGTGGTGTAATAAAGGTCCTTGAAGAAGGTAAGCACCTCAGTTTGAATAATGGTCGGTTCAGAAGTCCACTCGATTGTCCTTAAGCGCAGACATTCTATGCGATTTCGTTTCCGTCTGGATATAGTAGTGGCATGAAAAAAATTTGTAGAGCGATCCCCTTCCAGGAGCCACTGGGCCCTGGACTTCTAGAGCCAGAGTAGTTCTTCTTGACGGAGAACAGTGTTGTATTTCGCAATCAGCTGTGTTTCCAGGTGCATCAAGAAGGAGGAGTGGTGGGCATTGAAATAATTTTGAATTCCCTGAAGTTGGGCTAGCAGAAGCCTCTTACGCCGAAAGATGTTGCCAAAAATTGATTGATTAAATAACTTTGCTGCAGTAGTGACTGCCTGGCTTCCGGGACACAGTGACAGTGAGGAGCCCACGCCTCGCGAACAACCCAAGGGAATTCCTCATGCAAAAGCCAAGCAGCCTGGAAATGAAAAGGTCCTGCAGCCGGAGCAGGGATAACGTTAGTCAACTGTAGCAAGAGAGGGTTATGGTCTAAAATAGTTCGGGGCAAGTGGACCACCGAGGCCTCTAGAAATTGAGTTTGCCATGACACAGAGCAGAGGGCTCAATCCAAACGAACATGGGTAGTGAGAATGCCCTGAATCTTCTTGGAAAAAGTGTAGGGTGACCCTTTGCAGCCCAAGTCATGTAAGCCACACCCCTTATGCATGCGTGAAAAATGCTAGCCCGACGCCCATCATAAGTACCCCCTTGCTTTTCAGAAGGATGCAGATAATCGTTAAAGTCACCAATGATGATCCAAGGCAGATTAATAGTCACACTCATTTCGGCTAAGTGCACCCATAAATCATCCTTGAGGGAGTTAACCGGACTAGCGTAAATAGCTGAACATACCCAGTCTCAGCCCTGAGCCTCATGAACCACCAGGGAAAGACATTGGCGATGGGCATGTAACAGAGAGATATGGGTAGAAGAAGAATTTTAGAGGGCCCAAATGCCACCCGCCTGGCCAACCGGCTCCACCCTCTCAACCATATCAAATCCCAGACGCCAAGAAACTTGCGCCGCTCGAGCTCCAGAGATGTGAGTTTCCAGCAAAAACAACAAAGCTTGATGATGCATGCGGGTGAGATCTCTAACAGTGGGGACAAATTCTTTTTTCCTTGCCCCTCGGCAGTTCCAACTTATTATTAGGTCACTAATCATAATGACTAAATAAAGGGAAAGGAAAGCTCCGACGGTATCTACAAACTAAACATCCCTACTCGGTCGAGGAGCTCCACCATCCTCCACTGCCATGTCTGACTCTTGTGAATTATCTAATAACTGGGGGGGTCTAGTCCCATGACAGCTGTGCTCAGTTGGGCACAACTGACAACATTGACTCTCCCACAGAAATGTCATGCCCGCGCTCACCTGTATCCAAAGGCTCTCCTAAACCTAGAGATGGTGGTGGAGCTGGTGTGTGGACACTGTCTGTAACGTTTGTGGGGGCAGCCGAAGAAAAGACCTATTGGAGGGAGCTTGCTAGCGACTTCACCAAGACCATATTTACCGCACCTTCTGTAGCCGAATCAGGAGCCTTGGGCAGTAGGAGACGCTGATTTGTGTTTGCATGGCCTATATGGGGTTGAGCGTGATGAGGTTGGGTTATGCGATACACTAAACATTAGGCAAGGAAACAATAATCTTTTGAAGGTGGTACTCGTAAGATTTCAACAGTAGTTGGTGTGCCAAAAGGACCCAAGCAAAACTGAACCAACCAGTACTTTCTGATAGATGAAAGAGAATAGATGAAAGATGAAAGTTGAATGAGCAAGCAACAACGTGCAACAAGGGCAAGGAGGCAGACGCGCAAGAAGGTTCTAGGAGCAATAAAAATATCTGAAACATGGGCCTAATGGGTCAATACAATAACACCCAAACCCATGTCCAAAACACAATCAATTACAGAATATTTTACAACCTTCTTCAGACACTTCTATTGTATGCCTATATATACACGAACAATCATCAGTAAAAGCTATTGAAAAGGAAGGTTTGTTTCTCTTACAGTGTAATTTTATCACTTTCTTTTGCTCTAAAATGATGACTAGAGACTCTTCAGCAATCTCAAATAGTTGATTATTAAGCATTGACTTTCTCCTCAAAAAAGTTGATCTATATGACATTTCCCCAGTTTCTGAATCATCACCTGGGCCTTTCAGCTTAAGGTAGTTTCTATGTTCAGCATTATGGCTTGTATTACTTCTTCCACCCTGGGTTCAGTCAATAGAACGTCGATATTATCTAAGAAAGTGGCATTTTTACTATCAATAGCACTTGGCAATGGGCTTCGAAACTAATTGATCTCATGTGATGAATTAAAAAAAGGAGAAGGAACAGAGATTGGTGCGAGAACAAATTGAGGGGCAAATTAATTTAGATTTTTGTTTTAGTGTAGAAATATAAGTGAAAGTTTATCCTACATGGAAAGAATATATGGCCTTAAGCATGCATATAAGTCTAGTAAGTTACTCCTCCTATTATCAATTGATTTTATGACAGAATCTCATTTAGGCTTATATTAACTCAGTTTATTTGGACCTAATCTTATAAAATTTAACATAGTATCAGAGCTACCAATTTTTGTAAGTACTTCTTTTGATCAAATTAATTCGTTTCTTTTTTTAAGAATCTGATTTTGTTTTAGCTTTTTCATTTTTTCGTTGCGTTGATTTGCTTCATCAATCATCTAGCATACATTATACCTTTCAATCAAATTTTGCTACAATTTTTTTCTGCCTCTACACTTTTTGCTAATATTACTCATAGATTCCATATTTTTTTTATTAAACTAAAATGATGTCTACTGGAACAAATTCCAGTATCCTTGTAACTTCGGTTACTCTTGATCCTTCTCATGCATCTTACTTGTCGAATGTTGATCATCCTAACTATAAGCTCTCAACCAAGATTCTTACTGGATAAAATTATGGGAATTGGAAGAAGTCATGTGAGATTTCTCTTCTAGTGAGAAGAAAATTAGTTTTTGTTAATGGAACTTGTACCAAACCTATTTCTGACTCTCCTTTGTTGCCTTATTGGATTCGTTGCAATAGTATGGTGACATCATGGTTATTAAGGCCTATCAGTGAAGACATTTTTTATAGTCTTTTGTATTGCTCAACTGCAAAGCAAGTTTAGGATGAATTGGACAAAGATATGAGAATAGCGAAGGAACGATAACTTTTGAGTTGCAGCAAAGCATAACAAGATGTAATTAGGATAATATTTATGTTTCTGAGTACTACACTAAACTCAAGAAGTTGTTAGATGAATATACTATGCTCATCGAAATTCCTGCCTGCAAATGTCAGGTTGCACCAACAATCGCAAAACTCTTATAGAATCAACAACTCATGAAATTCTTGATGGGATTGGAAAAGGATTATAAGAATGCACGACGCAACATTTTGATGATGAAGCCTTTGCCACACACAAATGAGGCATATAATCTAATCTTACAGGAGGAAAGGCAGAACAATATTTAACCATCTCTTAAACCTTACCCTTTGAGTCCTCAGCTTTGATAAGCGAGTAGAGAGCTTATGAATCTAACCAACATAAGTGTTTTGACCTCCCAACCTTAATGACTCAGCAGAAAAGTACTAGAGGTCATTACAAGCAGTTTTTTTAAGGAGGTCCTTCGAGGTTCCAAACTTCAGATAGCAAGGGACATGTGTCTTGCAACTATTACAAGAAACCAGGCCATATCATTGATAAATGTAACAAGCTGCATAACAAAAACAAGCGAGTTGCTACTATTACTTAGACGATGGAATCATTTTCTAGTTCTCAAAATGTTAATCTTCAGGACTCACCAAACTCCAATCAGACCTCTCTCCCTAGTGATCTCTACAGCCAACTAATGGATCTCCTCAGCAAACACAAGCCTGAATTTACTAGTTCAAAGAAATATGACGCTTCTACTGTTAAGAATTTACTAGTTTAGAGAAATGTGATGCTTTTACTGCCATGTTAGCAGGTACTAGTTTTTGTTTCTTGACTTCAAAGCTTAATTTAGTTTGGGTCATTGATAGTGGAGCTAGTGATCACATTACCCCCCATTTGAAAATTTTTACTACATATTCTCCTATTACTCATCCTTGTTACATCAATATTCCTAATGGCACTAAAGCACTAGTTGAATATATTGGAGATGTCAGGTTGAGAGATGATTTACTTCTTAAAAATGTGTTCCATGTGCTAGATCTTCATTTCAACCTACTTTCAACCAGCAAACTCACTAAACAACTTGCATCAAACCTCATCTTTACCCCAACTTCTTACTATGTTTAGGACCCTTTGATGAATAGGTTGCTAGACCTTGGTAAAGAGTCAAGGGGCTTTACTATGTGTCTTCAACATATACTGATTCTACTCCTCCTCATGTTGCTACTGTTCATTCTAATAAATCTATTGATAGAACCAATCGTAGCCTTTGTAATTATGTTAGTACTATTCATGATATTGTTGATTTGTGTCATTGTAGAATGAGTCATATGCCCTATCCTATTATGAAACATATAGCATGTATGTGTTAGGATCATTAGATGATACGAAGAATAAGCAGAGGGCAGAGGAGTAATCGGTAGGGGAGTACACTATTATGTATTCGGGTAGTTAGTTAGCTAATAGTACTGACAACCAATCATTTGGTTGTAACAGAATCTGTTACCTA
>JANITX010000010.1:47774942-47806788 GCA_027564395.1 Erythroxylum ulei | reverse complement strand
TGTTATGCATTAGTTGTTACTTATAATAGCAATGTTCAAGATTAACATTTAATAACATAGAATTAAGGTAGTTTTTTTCCTTTTCTTCTTTTTTTTTCACTCAAGAATTAATATAGTAAATACAAATGAATTTATTATTATTAATATCCTCTTAAATTACATCTAAATGTATGATAGGTTTTTTTGTGTGTTTCAGGTTCAATTTTAAACCTAAACCTATAAATCAGGTTCGGTTCGGTTAACTACTATAGGTGCGGTTTAGGTTCGGTTAACCTAAAACCACAAGTTAGAAACCTAAACCTGAACCATGAACCTGATTTTTTATGTTAGGTTCGAACCGAACCTAAACTCAAGTTCGGTTAACCTTATTTATAGGTTCGATTCATGCGGTTCAGGTCTGGTTTACAGGTTCGCGGGTTTTCTTGAACACTCCTAGAAAAAGGTTTATCGTAATTTAAAGGATGAAAATGTAAGCTAAAAGCCAACTAGTCAAAGCAAGAGCCAAAAACCACCGAAACAAATGAAAGGGACAAAAATAAGACATAAATGTGAGACAATGGACTTAGCAGTTGAAGCAAAGGAATGAGAGCAGGAAAACCTTAAAGAATAAGTCAAAAAGAGAGTCGAGATTGAAAAGGCAAAAGAAACGAAGAGGAAAATTGAGAAATAAGCTATGGAAGTGGATTAGGAAATATAAAAAGTTGGAAGCCATTAAAGGAGCAGGAAGGAACATCCTCTCTCTAAATTATGGTTGGGACTCAAATTACCACAAGTTTTAACTTATTTTTGGTGTATATGCAACATTGGATTGGATGTTTTTATGATCTTTGATTGATATATTTTTGGTGTACATGCAATGTTTAATTAGATGTTTTTATGAAAATCTATGATTGATACGAGTTCTTAGATATCTGGAATTTCTAGGGTTTGTTTAAGTTAATATGGGTTCTAAGTAAGATTATCCACATAGCTCCTAGATTATCGTAAAAACTTCGGGCTTTTCAGGCAAAGGGCAGCTTGATCGGACTTCAATAGCCTACTCATGTTCTATTGAGTTTGTGTTCAGGCCGAACATTTCAAATCTGACTGGGCTTTGTCCTGAGCATAGATAATGAAAAATTCAAGCCGAGATCGGGCCATTAAGAACTCAGCCCGATCTGACCTATTGTTATACCTGAGGTACAAACTATAAAAGCAATAAAAACAATGAAATTTTAGTCAAGTGGCCACTACCAAGTCCTAGTGTCCTCACCAAGAACGACTGCTCGGGCACCATCATTTCCGGCACAACTGGCCCCCTGTCGACCAACTTTCTCCTCAGCCAATCAGTTAAGGGTAAAAAAAAGCCATGGCGTGTACAAGTACAGTCTCCGCTTTTCTTGCCCGATATACATGATTCAGTACAAGTATGGTCTCTGTTTTCATGATTAAAAGTAAATGTAAAGGTGTTCCATTATGCCTAGAGAAAATAAATCAAGTATACCATGACAATGTTCCTGAAATAAGCTCCAACCAGAAGAATGAACAAGGCCACCAGCATTGTTGAGAACATTCAGGTGGACAGATCAGATGCCTGCGATTTCATGCTACAGAAGATGAACCGGAAGTCAATGTCTGCTGACTATTCTTTAAAACAATTGAACCCCTCGGCTGCTTTTGTGCATTTCCCATGCAACTACGAGACTAACCAATTTCAGCTTTTAAGTCTCTCAAAGAAATAGAGGTAGCCCATGTCCTTTGGAGGATTTATGGAGGCGCCAACCTTGTTATCATTGAAAATAGCCCACCTACCATCTTTAAAGATATGTGCAACATAATGGCCACATTGGGTTGAGGTTCCCATGTGGCTCACTATTCCAAAAAGTCTGTATCCTGCATAGGAACACGAAATTTTCATGTCGCAAGCAGCATCATCTAACCAATAATCACTTCTCCACATTCATCAAAGTAAAATCCTTGCATGAAGAATTTACTAGTGTATCACATTTGAGGAGAAAAAGCAAAAATATTACAGTCAAGGGATCAGAAATAAAATTGGAACAACTTTTTCAGCTTAGTTGGAGCCATAACCAAAAACAAAACTGTCACGGCTACGGCTAAATTTGTGGCAGCATTTTTTCACCGTGAAGATTTTAAACAGTCAACGAGAATTCAGGTTTAACAACAGGTTGAATCCTAATTGTTTCGGGTCACAAAGCACCTGGACTAATTAAATAAATTAGGCAAAGGGAATCCCCACACAAAATATAGAATCCTAAAGGCCAGATAAGCAGTTAAATTCCTTAAGCTCCTAGCAACACAAGAAAGAGGAGGTAGAAAATTCAGCTAATTAGGAATTGCAAAAGCTATCTAAGGCAACAATTCATAGCTTCTGTAAGTACATAAAATGTTGAGAGAAGCAATGAACAAGAATAAGGTAAAGAAACTAACTGCCTCCTCCATCCGGCAGCCCTGTATCATTTGAAGCAGGTGCATTACTTGATGAGGTGACATCCATATCAGATGAAAGAGACGCATCAGGATTGCTGAATATCCAATCTGTTGCTTTTTCAATATCACCACCCTGTGAAATGCACACAAAGAAGCAACTCAAAATTCAACTGTGCCTGTAAAACTGTCAATTAACTACCTCTTTATCCCAAAAGTTAAAGAAAATTACAGATTGCTTCAGCGCCTTTCGAGCAACTGCTTCTTGAAAACCAAATGAGATTAAAGTATCAACTTTTGATTGGTCGATTTCAATTTCAACTCGCTGTCTCCCTTGGGAAATAGGAGCATCTATATCTGAAATTAGATAAGCACCTCAAATCTATAAGTTTTCACAAAAATTACCACCAGTAGTAGAAGCTTATTTAGATAAAGACTTGCTTCACTAAGCACTGATCTTTTTCAAGATAACAAGGCTTCTTAGATACCTGGGTCGTCCATGTAAGAAAGCAACCAGTTCATTGCCTCTTCTACTCCAACATTTGAGGTGTTTATGGCAGCTTTCTGACAATGAAGCTGGTTGAAGCCCATTGAGACAAGTTGAGATACAATGTCTTCACTGGCAACAATATTAGCCTTATTAGCTTCCACATCTCCCCCAGAAACTGTTTAATGTGAATTTAAGATAAGAACACATTATGAATTTCTCCAAACAGATTAAGGAAATAAAAGAATGCAATCAAACCGTAAGACGATAATATCAAACCTCATAGGTAATATATACCACATAAACCAATCTTAAACACCAACGAGATGCAGATGATATCTAAAGGTTTCCAAACTAATGAACGAGATGCACCCAATACTTGCTGTTTTTCTATTATTCCACACCAAAGGCCAAATTGTACGTGGATTCTACTAGAAGATAAGCTCAATTATGAACATTGTCTGTACTTTCAAGAAATTATAAATAACAAAAGAATTCATAAACTCCACAAATCATCATCTACCACTTTCAGGTAGCAGCTCCTCCCCTGGCTGAAGGCCCTTGCTCCGCATGTGGCTAATGTCTATGATATCAGGAACATCAATATAGACATCTGGGAGATGACAAGCAATCAGGAAGACTAAAGAGTTCAGTATGAAAAGAAGCAAGAGAAAATAAGGCAACAAAAGGAACAAAACCGAAAAAAAATTACCAAGCTTTTTTGGCACCCAGCCTTCCTCCATAACAAATTTCCGCATGTGCAACACCAAATAATCAGGGAACGAAGTCAGCCCAGCAGTCCTGCAGCACAATAAAAAGTTAAGGAATGGAAACAATATTCTCATCAGTTTAGCACTAATGCATCATCAGCATACCCTTCACTACTATTCCTCTTAGATCTGAGAACATTATGAATCTTACTTTAGTGCTGTGGTCTTAGCCTTCAAGGCAGTGCTATAAAAATCTTGAATCTCCTCTACAGCTGAAAAGTTAGCAAGACATGCTTCTAGAGGAACCCTTGGCCGTACAATTTCGTCAATAGACCTGTCATCATTGGCATGCTAAGCAAAAATGTTTAAAGAAGTCAAAACTATATACCAAAGTACTGCTACTTACACATCCTTCCCTTCTGAAACTTTTACCGCTTTCAATTTCTGAAAAGCATCAAGTTCATCTAAACTCACAAAAAAAAGATAAGAGAATTAGCAGTCACACACATTTATCAAGAAGCAAGAAAAATGAAGAGGAAAACACACCTTTATTAATGGCCTCATGTAATGGAATATTCACAGAAAGAATATAATCAAGTCTTCTATTATAAGCCACCTTTCCAGAAGAACACAAGATCCGATCTTCAATACCGAACTTAAAACTCCTAGAAGGGTCTAATTCAGGTCTCCCACCATTAGCACGTTCAACTTGGTCAAGGAAATGCAGGAAGAATTCCAATGCATCCTACAAAAGAGTTAAGAGACACCCATTAAACCAGTTAAGGGTGGTATGTTATGTTCCTCCAACCAATTAATGTTTGAACAATTGTGCACTGGAATATGGCACCATAGTATTATTATGCCCTATTTCCAATCATTCTAATCTAAGTTAATTTGAAACAAACTCCCCTCTCTCTCCTAACAGCCAGAAGTGATAATTGCACACAAAATGCTCTTCAAGTTCATCTACAAATATTTTAAGAAACTGCCAAATAGATAGACTGCCTAAGAAATTTCTCTTTTCATAGAGATTGCACATATTCTGCAGCAACTTGATGTATGATTAATAAATGGTTCTGTTCCTGCAACCTATCCCAACAACTCCAGGTAACTGGAATTAATAAGAAAATGAAGAAAAACTATCCATCTCCACAGTTTTCCTAAGGCCCTGGAACCTTGATTCCTTGTTTTTCCTGGTTATAAACGAACATTATGGGCTTTTCTTATCCTTTTTCTCTTCGAGAATGATCATCAGTTGCAAGAAATTTAGGTCTATCAAGCAGAGTCATCATGCAAATAATAGTTCTTGGATTAGATTCAACATACCTGTTGCCTCATTGATGAAAACTCTGGGTGGTTAGCAGCAATAACAGCTTTGAACATGCGAGGTGGTATTCCTTCCTGTTTCTATTGTTTTGAGAGAATGGACAAAACCAAAAAAAAAAAAAGTGATATAAATCATATTTACAGACAGGAAAGTAATGTCAAACGTTAAAGAACAGAAACTAACAGTGTGTTAGGACCCATGATAGCAATTAGCAATAATATTAAGCCTAGGATAGGGAGGGTGTATTAACGTAGACAGAAGGAGGGTGATGTCAGAGTTAGTTAGCACATGGGCTGAGGTGGCACAAGGCATAACAGAATGTATGGCAGAATGTACGTGGGGTAGCATAAGAGGAGGGGGAGTGAGGAGAGAGGGCATTCTGGAAAATAGAAGAAAGAATATTGTAGACAGAGAGCAATCATTCTCTCTGAGGAGCTTATTCAGCTCTGGTTAGGAGCAATCTGCTCTGGTTAGGGGAGAAATACTACATTTCTCTACGGTAGTGGTTAGTATATTGTAATAGTATAGTGAAACTCTAAGTGTTCTAAGGTCAGGTTCCTATCAGTATGCCTATCATTTTTAAGTCGAATAAAAATTGTCAAGTTCGTCCTCAAGCACGACAGTGTAGAAGTTCTTTTCCCTCTAGTTCATCTCTTGCTTCCATGTTTTTGACATGTTACATATTGATATTTAAGGTCCCTATCATACTAAGTACACAAAATTCTCTCGGCTTATTCCTCTTTACTGCTTGTTATTCTCTGCTGAAACAAATATGAAATATTGAAAACATTAGACAATGACATGGTATCAGAGCAGGTTGCTCTAGGATTAGCCATTACCACCTCGACATAATAGACTGTGTCATATGTTAGGCCTTAAATTAGCTCACACGTAAAAGGGGCGTGTTGAAATATAAGTAGGAGTTGGTCTCGCATGAAAAGAATATATAATCTTGAGCATGCATATAAACCTAATAAGTTACTCCTCATATTTTCAATTAGTCTTAAGATGGAAATTCATTTTGGTTTGTATGTACTCAGTTTATTTGAGCTCAATTTTACAAAATTTAACAAGCTTAAATAAAGTATATTCCTTAACTAACTTAACGAAACTTAATTAGTTAGTTAAATTAAGTCTGACATGTATAAGTGTTTAGGGCTTCTCTCATGTGGCTAGCCAGATCAACAACGTTAATGGAGATACTAATATTGGTCTAAAATTGAAAAATTTTGAAAGTTGAAATATTTAATTATGATTTTTTAAAATTCGAGCTATAATTATAAAATTGAGTAAAGTTTATGATTTTTTTAATTAACACTAAATATAAGTGCCACCCGCTATAACATGCCTTGTTTTGTCTTAGAAGTTAATTCCAAAGGAACTTTGTCTATAAAATCTAAAATAATGTTAAAGGGATGAAGACAAACAATTTTTTACTTATGTTTCAAAAATTTCATATTATTTAACAAAAAATTTATTTGATTCTTTTATTTTAATAGTTATATTTTAAAAATTATCTTTTATTCTCTTATAATATTATTTATTTATTATATATTTTTAAGAATCTCTATATTAATATAGACACCTTTATGGGGTGTTTGGTTGACTGAAACCATCATTCCATTCATGATCTATTCTTGATAATAGGTTATTCCCTTGTTTGATTTAAAAAAAAACATACAGAATATATAATCTAAGGGTTTATTTATTCCTTAAGTTTAGAAAATAAGCAAACTCATTATCCTCCTATCTTTATCTATTCGAAGTGGGCTGGGAATAAAAATGAGGACTTGTTAGGAAAAAATATCCTTAAAGAATTCACATAATTATTTAGCTATAATAATAATAATAATAATAATAGTAATAGTAATAATAATAATAATAAGAAGAAGAAGAAGAACATTAATAATAATACAACACCCATTATAAATCCTGTTGCTTCGCGGGGTTTGAAAAAATAATAATGGTAATGATGATGATAATGTAGTTAATTGAGAAATAATGAATATTTTAGTTTTTTATTAACTATTTCTTTATTATTATAAATTTATATTTTACAATTAAACATTAGTATTATATCATCATTAAATTTTTTTAGAAATAAATCAAATCAAATAATACATATTATATTATATTTCTCATTTATTTTATTCTTAAAAAGTTATCATTTCATTATTTTTGCATTTGAATAAAACTTCTTATAGTTTGTGTTTAATCGTTCATCCTACCAAGAAGGAAACTTAACACAAAACATGAATAGAAAACACATGAAAATAAAAATGGCATGCACTAAATAACGTATCCAACCTTACCTCAAGTTAACGCGTGTTTATGTACCGCGAAGCTCCTTTCCGCCGACAATGTCGTGAACGCATAAACTCTGCGTGAATCTCGTAATTTCCCATTACCTCAAAGCTTCCAACAATAAGAGAGGATAACAACATTTCTTCCTTTCTGTCTCTCTTTCTCTATACAATGACTTTGTCCTCACGACCCAAATTTGATTCAACATTTTCTTTTTCTTTCTCATAAATTTAGCATCCCCAAACTCGTATTCTTCTGGGTTTGTTGTAGATTTTCGAATTACTTCCTTCTTCAATTTCATATACATTATCTTCTCCTTGTAACAAAATGGTCCTTCATGAATTATCAAGATAAAGGAAGATTGATCCTGTTTTTGTTCTGTATTTTTCTGTTTGTGGGAAGAAAGCAAGAAGAGAAATGGAGGAACCTGGTTTTCACAAGCCACGTGGTTCGAAACATAGGAAACCCGCGCTTCCGACGTCGTACCAGCCGAGGAAAAAAGGCGGAGGATGTTGTCGTATTTGCTGCTGCTTATTGTGCGTTCTCTTGTTTGTTGTCGTTCTCGTAATTCTCATCCTCTGTGGCTTCTTCTACCTCTGGTCTGATCCAAAACTCCCCGTTTTTCGCGTCTTGTCATTCAATATCCCGAACTTCAATGTTACGGACCAACCGGACGGCGCCTACCTTGACGCGGCTACAGTGGTGCAGGTGGAGGTGAAGAATCCGAACAGCAAGATTAAGATCAATTTCGGTGAGTCAAACGTCCAGGTCACGATCGGGAATTCGGGTATTCCGATTGGGACAACACGGTTGCCGGAGTTTACTCAGGGAGCGAATAGCGCGACGAATTTGAAAATCGAAACGAGTGTTAAGAACAAGTTGATCGGGGGAAAGGGTTCGGCGATTGTGGATCAGTTTCAAAGCAAGATCCTGATTGTGAATGTGAAGGTGGATACTGAGGTGGGGTTGAGTGTGGGAGGTTTGAAAACAGCGATGACTGATGTGCATGTGCTTTGTGAAGGTATGACATTGAAGCAAATTGAAGATGGTGAGCCGCCAAAATGCAAAATTAACGCACTCAAATGGTAAGTGTTCATATTCCGACTCCATAGCTACGAGCTTTTGGTTGCTCCATTCTTGTTTTCTTAAGTTGTAAGCCTGGACCTGATTTCTAGTACTCATTTCAATGGCGTTTCTATTCTGATTCTGCAGGCTCAACTTATGATAGCCGAAGGGTAGAGAGATTTGACTGATACAGCCACATTGAGAGGCCATTCAATACAAATTATATGTATCTACGCATGACCAATCATGCCGAGAATACCATTTACTTGAGATTAACATAGGTGAAAGGTCTAGGATTTAAAATCTATGTGGAGACCGACAGTAGTCGCCACTAGTCTCTAACATGGTTCCATGCTAATTCTTGGGCCGTCAAGACTCGATAGTGCAATGACTGTCAGATGGTCTTTTTATTTTTTTCTGTACTTATCTTATTTCATAAATTTTATTATTTTAGTTATTTATTTATGTAAATTTTGTATAAAAAATAATTTAGATTCATAAAATAAGATAAGAACAAGAGAAAATGAACAGAAGATCCGCCCCTGCAGTAGTAGATAAAAGAGAGCCTTAACTTGAGTACTTGGTCTTTTTTGTTTTTTTCCCCCTCACTGTTGGCTTTTGATTTGGTTATTTGTGTATATGATATTTCTTGTAAAAATATAATTATTGCGTTGGTTCTTGACAGAGCTGACAGGCTTTCCTGAATAGGGAATCCTAAAGGGAGTGTTGTGAGGGGTAACTTTAAAATGTATAATGTATTAGGTGACTCATTTAAAGAATAAAGAGAGAGTGTGTGCCTTTATCTACTTTGCTTTCAATTTCGGATTGCACGAATGTTATTTACGTAGCATTAAAATTTTCATTATCCCTACAAATTTATTGAATCAATTGAGATTTTAATTTATAAATTGATAGCAATAAAATTATATTATTGTTAATATTTTATTGTTTTATAGTATTTATAAACTAATGCGTGAAAATTCAAGTTCAATATAATAATAAAATGAGTAAAAGAGTTAATTGAACAATCAAAAGATGAAGAAAATGAACAAAGTGAAGTTTATATACAATTTAAGTAAAGAAATAAGAATAAAGAGGAATGAAGTATCTCAAAACTCAAGTAAATTACTTTATAGTGATTTTATGTTAATTTAATTTAATTTTTAGTTTTATTGATATTGAATTGTGTATTATTTATTATTCTTAAATTAACATTACATGTGTATTGATTCATGTATAATTTCATGGAATTGAGATTTATAAACCTTTTGTATGAATAGATTTGGCATAATTGAATGGGGTTGTATATAAGCTTAAAGATAGGTTGATATAAATATTTCAGATTAGAGTCAAACTTAATAGTGAAATTTATAAATCAATTAATGCAATTTTAAGAATTTTAATTAGAAAGAGATTTCAACCAACCAACTTAAAATTAGTTGTTGATAGTGTTGAAAAACATATTAGTATAATTGATAAATTTGCAAGATCCAATGAACTTTAGACTAAATCAATAAGTGGAGTATGCAATTATCATTGGTAATAAAAATATAACTACATTGACATTAATAATCAAACATATTTTTATTTCTATTTGAAAGAAAAACATAAATTAAAAACAAAAAATGAAAACTAAAAACTAAAACAAATAAAGATAAAAGTGAAACCAAACGATCACTTAAAGTTATCTACTATCTTGAAAAAGATCGATTTTGCCTTTTAATAGTGATTAGATCTATATGCATAAATGCATTACCCACATTAATTTGATTCAAAGATAAGTCAAAAATGACTGCAACCATATTAATTTTGGTCAATGATACAAATATTTTCACAAATTCTATAAGTTTAAATATATTCATTACCAAGAAAAATGTTATTTTGCATAATTTAATAATTTAATTAATTTTGATATTTAATAACAAAGACTTATTCACATCACATTTTTTCTTGTAAGTCAATTAAATACTATATTATTTTTTTTAGAGATGTGAGCGAATACTTATGGATTTACTTTTGTATTTAATTTATAAATATATTTTTAAAATTTTATTCATATCTAGAGATGGTAACGAGTCGGATCGAGCCTAACCCAAGCCCTACTAGTAGGCCCTGATCAAATGTGATGCAGCCCAAACCTGACTTGGCTTGGCTAATTTTTAAAAAAAAAATAAAAATACAAAGCTATATCTTTTTGTTTATAAAAGTCAAGCTTAGGGTCGGGCTAGATTTGGGTAGCCCAAGCCTAATTTGAGGACCTTGTTGATCAAGGTCGAGCCTGAATAACCTGAGCTCGAGCTCGATTTGAGAGCCTAATCAACCTGAGTTTAATCTATTAACTTTTGACTGAGCTAGAGATACCCAAATTGAACCCAAACCAAATGACTATTTCTATAATTGTATCTTGAAGATAATATTTATAGGAAAATACATAAACATATATTTGGATTCATGTTATTTTAGGTTCTATTATTTTATAAAATTATTAACATTTCTTGTTATTTTAAGTTCTATCATTTATAAAATTATTAACATTTCTATGATTTCATTAATAAATTTGAGGATGGCAACCGTTAAGATTGAATTTGAGTCGTTACTAAAAAAAGTTAAAAATAAAATTTAAATTACACAAAATGATAATATTTTAAATATTTACAAAATATATTATTTTAAAAGTCAAATGTAATATATTAATTTAATTTAATATATTAATTTAGAATTAAATCGAGTCTATTGCCATACCTCGTAGGTTTGCTTGCAAATTGTGCCATCAGTATCGATTAAGGCGAATTCACTTTAAATTTTGCCCTTGTCTAAGGAGAATGACGTTTATTTGAAGCGGTAACCAATAAGCCAAATGCTCTGTGACGAAACGAGCGTCAAAGTCAAGAATGCAACGACCGCTGCCGGACCCACACAGGTGCCAAATCACACAAGGAATCAGTAGAAGCAATCAGAGCCGTTTATTTTCCACGAAACGGCCATCGTAAAAGGGTGCCCTGGAAGAGATTCCAAATGAAGGGTTCAGAAATTGGGCGGTTACAATTTTGTGGGACCCAAAACAAAAGAGTCGCTTTAGGGATTTAATCACATGCACGCACCCACACGTTTCCTTCTCTCTCTTAATAATCATAGAATTTAATCAACCTATAGTTAATCTCGTTTTTTCTTCTCTCCATTTTCTACATTGTACGTTTCGACAAGCGAGCTATTCTTTTTCGGTCTCTCTCTCTAAACCTTCTCCATCTCTCTTAATCGGCGGCGAATCTTCGAGGCTTGTCCATGGCTTCGAAGCGGATCTTGAAGGAGCTCAAGGATCTCCAGAAGGATCCTCCCACCTCTTGCAGCGCCGGTTTGTTCGATTCGCTTTTTCCTTGAGATTGATATCAAGTTTGGTTGCTCACAATTATGTCGTTCTTTCCATGCTTGATCTGCGTTTCTTTGTATCCTTTATATGTCGCTATGATGCTCGAATCGCGGCGCTCGTTGTGAGCGCCCTAGCTTTTCGCTATCTTTTACGCTGCTTGGTAAATCTGGGCGTTTCGATAGATCTCCTGGTTTATGTTCTAGTTACAGGAAGAATGTAGAACTGGATATAATTCTTCTATAAAATGGGCGTTTTGAAGATAGGTGGTTGTGCTTTTCTTTTTTTTTTTTCTCTATTTAATTTGTTGGATGCTGTTTGGTTTGATTGAACGTAGCTATCTGGATCTTGGGCCAGAACTTGAAACATCAATTCGTGATATACACTTTACTTCGTTGAATGATATTTTTTTCGCTACATCTGGTAGAATCTAGCCTCTCTATCTTTTAATTTCGGACATAACTGAATCAATGAACAAAATGTATGCATTAGGATGGTCGATCCCTTTTGTCTGTCCCAGTCTGTATATGTAGATACTGTGCCAACTGCCAAGCAAGTCTTTGTTGTTTACGTGTCTCTTATGAAAATATCGTTGAATTTGCCTGAATTGTAACAACACACACACACATATATGTAACATATGCGTATCATCTTATACCTTCTGTTCATTTTTGGCCAATAAGGTAACATATTAAGATAATGCCAGTTGTACGTTTATTGTCCTTGCATGTTCACTTGGTTGAAATGTTATAAAGATTTGCTTATTGAAAGTTATGGATGATGTAACTGCTTGAATGTTATAGTAAGTTTCTTTTTTTTTTCCATCTCTTTCTGTACAAGATTGAAAGGAAATTAAATAGGTCTTTATGTTTTAAGTATCTGCCAAATATGTGAGGATCTACACCTTTTGCAAGTTCCTTATTAAATGATTCCTTTTATACTGTTCTTTTAACATGCGGCTTGCAGAAATGCTGTCCGCCAGTGTTAACATGTTGGTGGCTATGCATTAATTAATCCGATTAAAGTTATAATAGTTATAAGCTTTGCAAATAGTTCTTGATACATTTTGTTTTGGATCCCTATTGATTCTTTGTTTTATGTGAATGAACATTTCCTTGACCCATTAACTCGTTTCTCTCGTGTTTCTGACTGGTTTGGCTTGTTGATTGCTAATTGTCATGTGTGATGTATGAATTAGTCTTTCCATCTATGTATATGTATACGTGGAATTTCTAGTTATTTGTGCAGACTCCATATATTCGCTTCGTTCAAATTTTCATTTGTTTATTGGTTTCTTTAGCTTGTTTCTGCCGTAGGAACCTTGTTCTCATGTACACCAATTGATGTATGATTTTAGTATGCATAAACCTTTTTTATTATTTCTCTGACATTGTTACTCTGCAACGTTATTATTTTTATAGAATTCAAATCAACTCTGAATTCTCTTATGTAGAAAGAAGATGCAATTTTGGTTTTGAACGGATGATTTTCTTCTTTCTACACTGACCCTTCAATAACTTTCCTATATTTTGACAGGCCCTGTAGCGGAGGACATGTTTCACTGGCAGGCAACAATAATGGGTCCAGCTGACAGTCCTTATGCTGGTGGAGTGTTTCTGGTTACTATTCACTTCCCTCCTGATTATCCGTTTAAGCCACCTAAGGTACATATCTCCAATTTCTCTTTTCCTTCACCTTTCTACTTTGGTAAATATGGACTATCCATTACTGCGGCCAGTTATCATGTCTAAAATTACAACCCCATAGAGATATGTTCTCTTATGTAAACTATACCTCTTTAAGCTTGGAGGCTAAATAAGTATAGACTAGATAAATAAATTTCAATAGAGTTTGTAATGAAACAACTTATGTCACTCCACATAAGCATCATGCATGTTCAGATTAGGATAGAAGGTGTAGATGTTTAAAAGCTTGGCTATTGTTCTCTTTGTTCTGCATGATGATTCTTCATTTGAATCATAAGTTGACGAATGTCCTGAATACGAAGGAACATGAAGTTAATCATGAGCTTTATAGTGTACTATCGTGTTGACTGTATGTCTACTTGGAAATATCTTTTTTCTCTCGCAGGTTGCATTTCGCACCAAAGTTTTCCACCCAAATATCAACAGTAATGGCAGCATTTGCCTCGACATTCTAAAGGAGCAGTGGAGCCCTGCCTTGACCATATCAAAGGTTCTTACCTCTTAGCTACTTCCTAATTCTTACCCTTTAAACGTGGAGTATATTTTCCTTTGCACAAACACACATTGCCCCTGCAGAAGTTCGGCATTGCACCTCAAATTGGTCAACTGTTCAAGTTGGGCCTTTAGTATTGCAAAAATGAAAAAGTTGATGATGTCCTTAAAAGATTTGATCCATAGCCATTCCTGAAGTCTTTGTAAAGCATCAATATTTTACCCACGATTGCTGACCTCCTGTATTACTATTAGCCCGCCTGAATTTGAATATACTTGGACAACTGTTCCAGTTGACACTAGATAGAATGGTAAAACTCTGCCAACTTTCCTCTAGCTTGTCTAGGGATATTTCCATATAGTGGAGTCTTTATCTGATCAATAATGATTTTCATAGTCCTGGTCTGTTTATATTATCTTTCATCAAGTCACTACTGCTGTTTCTTAAATAGGTGGGAAGGGTTATGGTTTTTGTGTTGCAGGTGCTACTCTCAATATGTTCCCTCTTGACGGACCCAAACCCAGATGACCCGTTGGTTCCAGAAATTGCTCACATGTACAAGACAGACAGGTCCAAGTACGAGGCAACTGCTAGGAGCTGGACCCAGAAGTATGCTATGGGCTAGTGCTCCTTCTGGTGGGCCACTAAGAATTCCTCGTCCTTTCTAATTTATGTAAAAAAATTGTGTGATGCATATGTTTACTCCTGCTGTGGACAACTCAAGTTCGATTTATACAATGCCTCCTATAAAACGAACATGGTTGTGGTTGTTTGTATGGAAGCTTGTCCTTGAGTTATCAAAGACATGTAGTTTGATGTTCCATATTAAAATTTCTTCAATTAGGGCCTTAATTGAACTAATGCAACATATATGTACTTGTTTGCAAAAAGTGTTCAAAATAAGTTCAATCCGCATTCAAAAGTTGGGTATTTCTTATTTTTATAAGAACTTTTTTCTTAATTTAATGGTATCTTTATATCATCTGATGCCGTTCGATTTCATAATAAGGTTTTGGAGCTAATATTTTTGGTAATTTTGTATTTCTTCAATAATTATTTTGACTTTGATGGAGCAGGTAAGTATGTTGTTACAGAATAATGCAAATTGAGATTGTTCTTTCCTTTGGAATATGTCTTGTCTTGTGCATGCACCTTAAACGACTTTTATGGTTTTTAATCTTTATAATTAGCTGGAACATCTTTATTACGTTGTCCTTTTAAATTAATTAGAAGGTTTAAAATACCTTTACGCATCTTAGATACGTCTAATGTATTCTCTTTCATACTAACCTTGGGCTTTTGTCTTTTGACTCCTATATACTAATATAACAAATTGGGATTCTTTAGTCAACCAAGAATCCACCTAAAAAGATGAGCTAAAATCCTAAATGCCAAAAAAGGATAAAAAAATATTTTTAGAAAATGACAATTAAAGGGAACAGTTTGGATACTTGATGGGCAAGGAAGAGTTATATTGTAATTGATTAAATTATACCTTTTCTTGTTACAGATGACCATACTTAATTAACGTAAGTATACTTAATTTCAATGCAAATGACATTAATTCCGGCAAAAGATTAGACTGACATGTCTGTGACAGAATCATATTACTAACGCTTGTTCCTACCATTGTTCACCAAGAAAAATATAAACACCAGTCTCCTGTCTTGAGCGAGACAAGATTTTCTGTCTAATTTTATGATGTTTTATTCTATTCTATAAATCTCAACCATTTATTTATGCGAGTTTCACATGGATCCTGCATAAATAAACGTAAAATTTACATAAATAAATAATTAAAATTTACATGACAAAATAAGATACCATAAAATTAAATAAAAAAATCTGAGCTCGTCTTTCGCATGTGGCTTAATATGTCATCGAGATAAACGGTACTGGTAAGCTCGCTTCTGTCACGTGAGTCTCACCACACATATCAATACGCTTGGCAAACCAATTGTCGTTATTAAGGAAGAATTACCTAATGTGGTAGATGGTGTTTGTAGAACACGCGTACGTAATCCTCGTGGGGTAGAACATGGTTGCTTGGGGACCAAGCTGAATCCGAAGGAATGGGCCAAGAGTGCCGCGTGTCTGGTATGCAACGGTTGATCGAGGACGCGGCAAGTCGTTTCGGATCTTCGGTGGTGACCGGGATATCCGGCTTAACCATCAAAAGGTTTCTCCGAAAGGGCTATTATTTATCAACTAATTAACAACCTAAAGAAGATTTCAACCTTAATCAAGGCAAGAAGTAAATGCTAATGACTAAAAGCCTCAAAATAAGAAAATTAAAAAAGAAGAAACAGATTTTAGGATTCTGCTATAAAAATAAAGCAATGGTACTAACTACTAAGCCTTTTTGACTCTTCCTTGCAACTGAAACTCACTCTCCTTTTGCTCTTTCCTCTCCATTTTTGATCTCTTCTCTTGGTGTTGTCACCATCTTCTGTGCCTTTTCCTCTCTGTTGTTCCACAGAAAGCCTTTCCGTTTTTTTTTCTCTGGCCTGTTGGGTTCTTGAGTTTGTCTGTTTCTTTTTTCTTGGTTCCTAAAGGTGACATCTTTCTGGGAAATTCTAAGCTTTTGTGGTTTTGATCGAAAACCCATTTCGATTCAGTTAAGTTTACTTAGTTTAAGATGAATCCCTCTTCATTCAAGTACACGGAGCACAGGATTGTTACTGATAAGGTTGTTAGATGTTGTGATTCAAAACCCACGAGAATCGTTCGTATATCGGTTACTGATGGTGATGCGACCGACTCGTCGGACGACGACAGTGACGAGCTGCAAATGGTTCACCACCGGAGAATAAAGAAGCACGTTAACGAGATCAGAATCGAGGACTGTGGAAACTACGCTAGTGACAGGGCATATGAAAAGTCAAAACAACGACAAAAGAAACCATCTTCGAGAGAAAATGGATATTATCCAGAGGGCAAAAAATATCGCGGTGTGCGACAACGGCGGTGGGGACGGTGGGCCGCGGAGATAAGAGACCCGTTCCGGCGAACAAGGATTTGGTTGGGAACGTTTGACACGGCGGAGGAGGCTGCGATGGTGTACGACCAAGCCGCTATTCGCATTAGAGGACCTAATGCTCTCACCAATTTTGTAAGACCACCAGTGAGAACGACTCAAGCCCCAGAAGTTGATACTGTTGCGACCATTTCTGGGTATGATTCTGGTAAAGATTCCCACAGTCTCTGTTCTCCAACTTCTGTGCTTAGATTCCAATCTACCGAAGAACCTGGAGCCGAGACACAGCCTTTAAAGACTGACAGGAGAGGACATGTTGAAGAAGTTAAAGAAAGAGTCTTTATCCCTGTTCAGGATCTAAAGGAAGATGACTGGAGACCGGTTCAAGAGTTAAGTGAAGAAGATTCCAATTTGTTGGACCACGATTGTTTCATCTTCGATCCTTGGTGCTTCGAACAAATTCTGGAATTCGATATTCCAAAAAGACAGGTTTTCCTGGATGAGCAGCATAGTATACTGAACAGTGGTGTAAGGGAAGATCTAGCTGATACTTCAGTGCACTTGGATGGAGATTTTGGATCATGGGTGTGGGACGTGGATGATTACTTTGGGGTTTAAGCTTCTCTTAACGTAGAGAGCTTTCAAAGTTAAACAGACGAATTAGTATGAGAAAGAATCCAAGTCTTGACCGATGGTGATTGATTGATTGGTTTGGATGGTAAATTCCGAGAGGTGTTTTGGATACGTGTCTGGTTCTTTTTGTTTGTGTTTAGTGTGTAATTTCAGGGTTATGTACTTATGTTAAGTGTTTATATATATAATTATATGGAGAGATATTAATGTCTAAATTGAAGGGTCGATTTTTCTTTTTGTTTTATCCTTTTTGGTTCAGCTGTCTATAACTTTTACGATACTATTGATTTATGGTCTTGGCTTTTAGTTGTTTCACTGCAACTTTTGTCTCCTTGTCTATTGGTGATAATGGGTTAGCGTCAGACTTCCTTTCATACCCACATTGGGGGGTGGCTGGCTCGAAAGGCGGTTGCCAAGTGGCTAAAGTTGTTGAGCATGTTCAACGGTTGGACACCTTGGGACCTCGAGAACCATATGCTTACGCTCCTTGCGGCGTTTCAAAACCATAGAGCAATGACCATGTTCTAATGTTTAGCTTTTACTGTGTCTTATTCTTTGTACTATTTGGAAGATACCTGAAAATCTTTCTTTGAATAGAAAGCTTGTGGTCGCTGCGATATAATAGCTTAGTAGCTTACATATTATATATTTTAAATATACTCTAATATCTTGACTTTTTTTAATATAACACTTGAACGAAAATTGTACTTTCAACTTTAAATTTTTTTAGTAATTTTAAGTTGAAAGTTTTAAAGAAGGGATTGTCAAAAGTCTTTTAATATTTAAAATTAAAAGATTTCTAGAAAGGTTAGTCTTCCAAGGGGTAAAATTTAAATAGTTAAAGTTGTTCTTATATAACCTTAAGGTTATGTTTGATTGGACGTAAGATTTTTAATGAAATTTAATTATTTAATTTATATCAGAATTGATATAATATTAGAAAATTATTGTTTGGAAGAAATAGGAAGAATTCATAATGTAATATAGTAAAATGTTATTTGGAAGCAGAGTTTATAATGTAATATAGTAAAATGTTATTTGGAAGCAGAGTTTATAATGTAATATAGTGAAAAATTGTTTATCATTTTATATTATATCTTAAACTTCCAAATCAGAGGTTCCTAGTTTTTACTATTTATGATAGAATAAGATATAATATGAAACTCTTCTCTTCGGTTCCATTTAATTATAAACTATCATCTCAAATGATAAGAACAATATTACATTTCATTAATACACCTCCAATCAAGCATACCCTAAATTCACATGTTTAAATGATGAAAACAGTCTTTTTGTAAAAGTATAAAAAGGAAAGGCAGTGTATATTATGACCCTCTCTAAATTTTCGCAAAGCGAAAAACTTTATGTACTGGATGCATTAACTTTAACTTTTTGGTAGAAATTATTTATTAAATTCTCTAATAATCTTTTATTACTCTTCTAATTTCTAAGTGATTCAAAATTTTTAATAATAAAATTGTAGAAATCACTTGTTAAATCCTTTGACTTATGATCAGTCTAGTTTCTAAATGATTATGATTTTCAATTTTTAAAAATTAAAAGTCCTGTCTGAGCTGTCAACTTGCATTGCGGCTGCAAGAGATCGTACGATAACTCATCAATAAGATTTATCATTTGTCTTTTTCAATTTTATTTTCTGAGATATTTTTGGTCCCAGTATGTCTGCTACTGTGGGCCACCTGCTACAGTGCCTTGACATAAAGAAAACTACTCAAATGAGTAATTTTGCTAGGTATCTTTAAATTCTTTAATTATTGTTTGGGACTTTTGTCATTAATTGACTTCTTGCTAATTATAAGAGGTAGGGTAGGATTTTTCTTTAATTATAATCTTTCTAATTATAAAAATTTTAAATTTAATTAAAAAGATTATTAAATAAAAATTAATCAGTTTATTTCAATTTATAAAAACTAATTAGTTTACACAAACTAACCAATTAATTAATAAATTGATCAATTTTTAATAACAAAGATCATTAAACAAAATCGTATTGAAAAACTAAAAAATTGCACTTAAATTTTGAACGGTTTTAATTAAAAGATTTTAGGTTTATGAAACGTTGATAACAAAGATATTACATATAAATTATTTTGTACACCTAATAATCTATGCATTTAATACACACTCAAAAAATGAAAAATATAAATTCTACTCGTCTAAGAAAAAAAAGAATGTTATCAAATAAGTTGATGCGAATAGTTCAGCACTCTCATTTCTTAGCCAGAGAAATCTCGAGTTCGAATCTTAAGAATAAGAAAAACTATTTGATCAATACTTTACTCTTTACGGCTTAACTTAGTGTGAGCAGGAATTCGCCGGAAAGTAAATGACTTAAAGGCGTCTTCGCTCAATTGAAACGCTCCTAATATTACTTGTGGGTTAAAAAAAAAAGAGTCGAAAGCTCGTATATGGTCTATAATATAAATCTGTTTTGATACTGATTATGTTTGTGGGTATATAATTTAATACTGATGTGATATGTACCATATGGACCGTCTCAATTAATATGGTTCCCATCCTTCCAGCCGATTAAATTTGAAACGACAGGAAGCAGAGCTTTGGCATGAAAAGATAAGACTAGGCCTGTCACAAAATCTCTGCAAATCACGGGAAAGAAAAGGAAAATTTATACCATTTAGCTCGTGAGTCGCATGAAGGCCTAAACGAGCTGTCGTGTAAAATTGAGTGTCAACTGGAAGTAGGGAGCTAGGACGATGCATGTGGTGGATTTTCACCTACCAAGACATCATATCGTGCTGAAGAGTATCAAAGTGAAGTGTCGGGAGATTTCTTAGACAACAATCTTTGGTGGGCTCTAACGATTATTATGTACTTGCCCTTTTCTTTTCCTTTTATATGTTACAGTCCCATAAAAAAATTAAAAGCGTATAAGGAGTCAAGGACAGTGTCTATCTGCATTCTCTAGCTTAATTTGAATTCTACCGATGACTTCCAATCGTGATTAGGTTGATTTCTTTGATAAACTATTATATGTACCTCCCTAATCGGAGTCATTTGGATGTTGTCAATTGGATGGTGATGTGTAATTTCATTCACTTACCAAAAAGAAGTCTCAAGAGGCCATTGTTTTAACTATGGTCCCTATCTTCTGGCACACTTGAGAAGCTCGCAGCATTTCACTAGTAAACATGCAGAGGAACTCTGCTGCGAGCATTCTCTGCGATGATGAATAATGTTTCTTGAACCATGTGCATTGCCAATGGCATGCTCCACGTGAACTCGGAGCTGTGGGGTGTAACCAGCTAGACTTATAGCAAGCGAACAGAACTTCACTTTAAAGCTAGAGAACCCACCAAAAAAGAAGAAAAAGATAAAGACATCACATACCTTATGGTAAACCCTAAAACGAAAGAGTCGGTGTGGCGTTGAGCTTTCCACCATAATCAAAGAACAGAAAGTTGCCAGATTCTGAGAAGCTTTCTTTGACATGTGGGCTGTTTCTCTATGATGGAGTTGACAAGAGGTAACTCCAGGCTCTCGTAGACGAGCATGGGTTTTATAAAGGTGGGCTCACTGACAAAATGAGAGAGATAGCATCAAACTCTGCAGAGTCAGTTGTCACTGGGCATTACAAGTAGGGACCCAATTCAATGAAGAGCATGGATTGCTTGCCATCAGAAGTTGGTTGAAGGAGGCTGTGACTTTTGCAGGCATTTCATTTCATTCCTTCATGTCTCTTTCTGTTCCAAATTCATGAGGTATGTTCAGTTTGAATCTACCAGCTATTTGTTAGTGATTGAAGTAAGAGGTTCGAATTGCGAATCAAGCATACTCCTCAATATTCTTTTTTAAACCTCCAGTTTATGGTATAGATGCGTGAGACTATTAACATTAGTTAGATCCGACTTGTAATTTACTTTTAATTGATATGCATTGTTTTAAATTAGAAATTAATCCAATAACAAATTTAAGGTGTAAAAATTTAAGCAATACTAAAATATCATAATTATAATATATAATAAAAAATGAACAAAATCAAAGAATTAAAAATAATATTAAAAAAGGAGATCATTCTTATATATAGAAGAAAATGAAGTCTAATTGAATAAGAAAATTATTAAAGGACAAATCTAATTTATTATGGTTTATAAAAATCGTTTAATTGAAAATTAGTTGATTAATTAATAAACTAATCGATTTTTAATAATAAAAGTTATCAATGTAGATCGAACAAGAAAATTAGTCGATTCAAATTTTTTATTGTTAAATCAGACAAATTGTTTAAGTCTTTAATCATTATCAATATAATTAGTGAGTTATAATGGAACTCTTTATTAAATTTTGATTAAATGGAGCCAAATTGGCCAAACCTAAACTAATTTGCAATGGGATGACAATCTGTTAGGTTGTGCCTACCCAAACATTTTATGCTAGGGCTTAGGCTCAACCCAAGGCCTAATCGGGCTTGAGATAGTCTGGCTCAAGCATGATTCAGCCCCATAGGACCTCATTTTTTATTCTTTATTTAATTAAAAAATAAAAAATGACTTTATTTTTTACAATAAGTATCAAGCCTCAAATTGGACCTGGGCAACTTGAGTCTATGCTGGCCCAAGATCCTGTTAACCTAGACTTGGTTCGGACCCAATTGTCATCTCTATTTTCCATCTATATCTATGTCTCGATAAGCTTGTAACTTTGTAGTTAATACCTCTTATCAATTAGTTTCTACTAGGCATGGTAGTTAAACTAAGGTTCGATCTGACTTGAAATTAATGAGATTGACTTAATTTGGCCGATCTTTAAGTCAGACTCGATTTTTTAAAAATTTTAAGTTCAAGTCCACCTAATTTGAAACCCAACTGATTTTAAAAAAATAAAATCAAAATTTTAATTTTGAAACATAAAATTGGGCTAAGCCAAACTTTGAGTTATCCAAGTCAGATCTAGCTCAAATCCGAGTTTGGTGTCTCTAAACTTAACAGCACTTCGAGTCGAACTTGAGCCTGGGCAAAAATTTTTGTGTTTGGCAGGCCTAGCCCGACCCAACTCATTGCCAAGCCTAATCTTTACCATTTCACTAGCCCAAGCCTAATCTTTAACATCCTTTTTAGCCTAAGACATTACTCACTCTATCTGGACTCTCAATCCATGACAATGTTATGTTGACCTTCGAACTTATCCACTGCATGAAGAGGAAGCTGAGGGGGCAATCAAGATTTGTAGCATTAAAACTAGATATAAGCAAAGCTTATGACTACATTGATTGAAAATACTTGGAATTCATTATGGCAAAAATGGGCTTTGACAAAAAATGGATTGCTTACATTATGTTGTGTGTTACCTCGGTGAACTATAGTGTTCTTTTAAATGGAAATGAAATGGGTCCAATTGCACCAAAAAGAGGCCTTAGACAAGGTGATCCACTTTCTCCATACCTCTTTATTTTATGTGCCGAAGGATTAACTTTCTTATTACGTAAGGCAGAAGAAAACAACACCTTACAGGGGTTTCGAATGGTGAGACGAGCCCCTTCAATCTCTCATTTATTATTTGCAGATGATAGTTTTCTCTTCTTTCGAGCAAGTATGGTTGATTGTCTGACGATTAAACAGATACTGGTAGATTATGAGCAGGCTTTAGGGCAAACGGTAAATTTTCAGAAATCTGGAAATTTTTTCTCCTCCAATGTGGGGCTACGGTTGGCTAGTGAGCTGAAAATAATTCTAGGTGTTTCAACCAATGTTATGAATACTGTACCGGACTCGGTACCAGATTGAGCTTTGGAATGGAACGGTATCAGTACCGGTCGGTACCGGGTACCGTTTCGGGGAATTTTTTAAATTTATAAAATAGTCCTTAAAATTTTAAAAAATTACAAAATAATCCATATTAATATATTATTTAATGCCAATGAGATATGTTTTTCTAGGAAAAATTCAACATGAAGAAATTTATATTACCATATTTTTATTATTACGTAATATCTTAACCTTAAATTCAATTTACTATGAAGTCACCATTAGAAAACAGTATTCATACGTTGCTTGTCTACTTCAAAGTTCAAACCTTTTCTCTATTTACTTTCTTCCATATTTGTTTTCCCTTTTTTTTGGTCCCTTTCAACTCTTCTCTCTTCCCTTTTTCGCCGACACCCAAATTTCACACTAAACAACTATGCATACAAACTGCCCTTTTCTCTCTCCGCATTACTCTTAAGTTTCGAATCTCTCCCCATCTCTGTCCCCATTCTTTAATGGTGATGCCTCTAACTAATGTCTCTCATCTCGTCCTTAGTAACTTGAACAACCTTTTCTCTTCTTGTTTTTAGCTTTTGCTTTCAGGGTTCCTCTGCGGTGGCAACTGGCGACTGGCGACAAAGGAGAGGAGAAGACGAGGAGGAGAAGGAGTGGTGGCGACTGGCGACGCGGCGAGGCAGACGGCGAGGCAGGCGGCGACCGGCGGCGAGTGAGAGAAGACGATGAGAGATGAAATCTGAGAGGGAGAGTCAGCAGAGGTGAGAGAGAGAGTCGGGGGGGAGGGGGGGTAGATTTTTTTGGGGTTAATGTTTGATTTTTTGCAAACTGGTCCCTAAAAAAGTTTATTTTTTGCTGAATGGTCCGGTATTTTCCGGAATTTTTGGTTCCGGCCGGTACCGACCGGAATTTTTCACCGGAATTTTTTAAGGAGTACCGGTACCGGTTTTCAGCCGGTACCGACCGGTACGGTGCGGTATTCCAAACACTGCTATTTACTTTAATAACTCTTATTGTTAAAAATAAATTTTAAATCTTTCAATTTTTTCGGTTCGATTTACTTTAATAATTCCTGTTGTTAAAAATTAATTAACTATTAATTAATTAGTTAAATTAATAAATTTTTATAAACTAAAATGAATCATACTCAGGCCATTTGCAAATCTGCCTTTGTTATTTATTACAGGATTTCTAGAAAGTGGTCAGCTATGCAAATAGTTTTAAATATAATTATCTACACTTTGAACTTAATTGATACATTCCTTGTAATTTGATATTTTATTATATCAATCTTCTTATTTTATAAATTATCATTTACTTTTTAATGATATTTTTTAATCATCACATGATTTTTTCATATTTTATTATTGATTTATTTATATTTTAAATTTAATACTACTACTTCATTATAAAATTATTAAAAAATTAAAATATAACATAGAAAGAAGTTATGTGTTTTTATCATATTTTATTATTTATTTATTTATGACTAAAATAAAATATTATTAAATTTTAATACTAAAACTCATTATAAAAGTATTAATAAATAAAAATTTAACGTAATATAACATAGAAAGTAATATCAGATAAAGATAAGTGATAATTTTAAAATTAAGAATTGAAATGAAAATAAATTAAATCATATAAATCTAATGTACTTAAGTATAAATTTTATTTATAGTAAACTAATTAAAAATATATATGAGGGTAAGATTTGGAGTAACTAATAATAAGATCACATATTTAAGTCATGGAAACAACCTCTACATGAAACATTAAAATTAAGATGTATTAAATGAGAAAAAAGTCAACTCTCTTGAACTTGATTTTTTTTTAATTAATGAAGACTATAGTTTTAAGACTTCCATCTTCTACTTCTAGATTGTCAAAAAGGATGGATCTCATACTGTTTCAAAATTTTTCTTTTTTTTTTTTCATTCAAAGCCAATTCAGGGTTTTGAAGTCATGTCATTGAAAAATGAAAATGGTTCCAAAGTCTGTTCCTTCAAATAGTTAATTAATCATCATTTGACGCTAAAGTTAATTAAAAGAATCACGTTAAGTGATTAACCCTAGAGGAGTCGGTCTAAAAGACATTAAAAATAAATAAACCAACATCGTCAATGGCTTTTATGGTCTAACTAAAACTCATCACCCAATCGCATGAGACGGGGTGGCCTTAGCTACGTACTCGACGGGTGTCGAAATGAACTGGAAGCTAACGACGAAAACAGTAGTCGCCAAACCTTGTCACATTCGCTACACGTTAAACGCACCCAAGTCATGCATCACCTTTTGGACTTCGACCGTCTGGTGGTGGAGGATTTCTTTTTGTTTCGGAAGTTTGACTGTCGTATTGATGGAACTTGGAAACTTACACTCAAATCTTTCGTTTTCGTCTAATTATGTTTTCGACGGTTTCATAATATCCTACCATATCTTGCACGTGATTTAGAAATTAGGTACCTCAAATTCATTCAAGAAAATTAAATGGAAGCAATCATCGGGTCTTGCGATTAGTGGATAAGAGATTTTAAAGATCACGTCTATCTCTATGAACAAGTAAACTTTAATAAAGTCGTCTTTTTAAAAGATAGAAAGCCAATAGAACCATCTGGCTACTTTCACCAAATTTCTGGCAATTGGTCAAGTGTTCTTTCGTGTTGGAGACCATCATCCGATCCAAGACTAGATTAGAAAAGATATACCAATGTGGCTCTCCGATTCAAACATTTGACATATTCATATGCACGAATATAGGACACTCTAATTACCTTTTATTTCTTTAAATGTAAATTCGTTATTAATATTTTATTAAAATGTAAGTTTGGGCTAAATCTTCTTTTGAGGGTATCACTTAGTCTTTTCTTGGACTTTTTACCGAGCACTTCGTCTTGGAACATAAACTTTATCTTCACTGTTGAAATTTTCATTCATTTGAATCGCACATAGATTAATTTATTTCTCGTATGAAATGTCAACTAACACGAGTGACATATATCCCATGTCCATTGAGATAGACAAAGTAGATTGGAGGACTACTAATGCCTTCTTTACGAGAGAATGTTGGAGTAATCATTAACATTTGCTCAAAAGAGGCTTTGGGTAATTATGGATTCTCTTCCTCAAGCTTGCTGAAAATAGATTGACTGTACCATCTTTCAAACTTCTCAAGATTCGAGAAGTGATGGTATGAATAGAGCATCAATGAGGAGTATGAAATTCATTCTTGTAGTTTGTTATCCACTCCATAAATTTGAATGGAATTAAATAGTTTGTTACATGCTATGTTAATAATGAAGTAACCAATGATTTTAAAGCTAGACTAAACTTACCGATTCGATCAAAATAAATATAAATCAGCTTGATTTCTAGTTTGATTTGTACTTATAACCCTTATGAAGAAAGAAAATAGTCAGTTAAGTAATAAACTGACCAATTTTCTTCAACCATGGAGAATCGAAAATTTGAAAAAATGAATAACATAGAAAAAGTGAAAATGGTAGCATCTTTGTTGTGAACAACAATTGAAGAAGATGAAGAGAGTGAAGAGATAATGAGATGAAGAAACTTAGAGACTAAGAGCAAGAGCAAGAGTTGTCGCACGGAATCAATTGAGTAGGCTTTCAATCATGTAATTCCCTCGGTCTTAGTATCAATGTTCAAGGATGACAATTTTGCCATACATGGTTTTAGAAATTTTTTTGTTTACTTTGGAAGCAAGTTATAGTATAACTCTGTAAAAACATACAGATAAATCTATATGTTAAAAGTCAACAATAATTATCATTATTCTAGTATTTTGTGTGATGGAGATTTAAAGACTTTACCAAACATGTTATAGAAAGATAGACATTTGGCATAAAGAAAGCCAAGTTAAGTGTGTGGTTGAAATTGTTTGTAAACTAGTATAAATAGATGTATTAGGCCTTGGTGCAAAGCATCCCAAAATTGTGATTGTGAGTGAGAGTGAGAGTGAGAGTGAGAGCTAGAAGTGTTCTAGCAAAATATTGTGAGAGTAGTAACATGTTGTAAATTAATAGTATTTGTGTGATTCAAAATATGCTTTGTACTCGCCACTTTGATAAATCTTGTACATTAGAAATAACCACTATTGTACTACTTTCTTTATGAGTTAAGAACCTATTAATAAAAATGCATATTTGATAGTATTTTTTGTTATCAAAATTCTCTCCAAATAAATAACAAGTGGTATCAAAGCAGGCGATCAAGGACCAACATCAGAAAAGGCGAGCGTGGTCAAACACCGGTATACCAAAGGAAAGCGCATAGTCTGGGACTCTGAAGTTATTATTTGAAGACATTACGAAGTCACTATGGCAGATCTAGCCAATTCATCCAGCTCAATTGAGAAGCTCAATCACATTAATTATAGTAACGCATCCAATTTTATTTGTTGGGCCAGGATTAATGGAGTGTTATTGGTGGTCAAGAAACTACTCCAGTTGATCCGGAAGACCTTAAAAAATACAAGATCAAGTGTGGCAAAGCTATTCACACACTTTCAATAACTATCAAAGATAATCTTTTGTAATATATCAAAGACGCTAAGACACCAAAGGAAGCTTAGGATGCTTTCGCGACATTGTTTTCAAAAACAAATGAAGTAAAGCTGCAGAGGCTCGAGAATGAGCTTCGAACACCAACATAGCAGGACATGACAATTAGCCAATACTTTAATAAAGTAACGGCAGTATGTTCCCAAATCTCCAAATTGGATCCAAAAAATGCAATTGTTGCAACGAGGATGAGAAGAAATATTATTCATGGCCTACGACCAGAATATAATGCTCTTGTCATTACTACTCGTGGATGGGCTCAATAATAAACTCTGACAGAGTTGGAAAATTTGTTAGCTAATAGAGAACCACTAGCTAAACAAATGTTTGGAGTTACAAGAAAAAATGAGGAGAAACCTCTCTACACCAACAAAAGAAATTTTAAAAGGAAAGAAAAGGAGAAAAAAGCCAGGTGGAGGGCCAAAGAACCATCAAAGCAAAAACTTCAAGTATAAGGGAGCAAGATAAGACAAGTGCAACAATGAACAAGATGATAAGCAACATCAGAAGAAAAATGATAAATGCTACAATTGTGGTAAGAAAGGCCATTTCAATTGAGATTGTTGGCATAAGCAGTCTGAAGGCAATGATGTGGCTTCAACCCAGAATGATAGTGAGGATGAATGGAATCTTCATGCCTAGGAAGCAGTAGAAGAATAAGTAAAAGTTGAAGAGGGGGAAAGTGTCATCTCATAGTTGTAAGAAAATTAAGCCTTTGTAGTTGCTCATGATAAAGTATTAAACTACAAGAATGATTGGATTGTTGACTCTAGGAGTTCTAATGATATGACTGGAGATAGCAACAAGCTTCTGAACCTATCAAAATACAAGGGAAAAAGAGTTGTGGTGACAACTAACAACTCCAAAATATTGATCACTCATATTGGCAAAATAGTAATTGTACCTCGGTTCAATTCACACCAAGTACAACTACCAAATGTTTATCATGTACCTGGAATGAAAAGAATTTGTTGTCAGTATCCTAGTTGACATCTTCTGGTAACTTTGTGGTGTTTGGTCCAGATGATGTCAAGGTGCGCTGAAGTGTGAAGATCATGAGTGAGCCAATCATGGAAGGAAGACGGCTCAAGTACATCTATATGATGAATGCTCAAGCAGCATATGTGGATAAAATAAGAGAGAATGATACAATTAATCTTTGGCATGCTCAACTAAGTCATGTCAACTATCACAAGCTAAAGGCAATGATGAAGCAATCAATGATCAAAGGGCTTCCTCAACTTGAAGTTCGAGAAAATACGGTGTGTGAAGGATGTAAGTATGGTAAAGCCCATTAATTGCCATATGGAGAGTCTAAGTTCAAAGCTAAAGTACCACTGGAGCTAATTCACTCAGTTGTGTTTGGCCTAGTAAAACAATCATCAATTAGTGGTTTTCAATACCTTATAAAATTTATTAATGATTTTTCTACATATGTATGGGTCAACTTTCTAAAAGAGAAGTCAGAAGCTTTAAGCAAATTCAAGGAATTTAAAAAGAGGGTTGAAAAAGAATTAGACAACAAACTACAAGGCCTTCTCACAAATAATGCAAGATAAAACGACAGTTGACCTATCTAGGCATGTCATAACATAATGACATTGCTGAAAGGAATAATAGACATCTTGTACAGATATGTAGAAGTGTGTTACATGCCAAAAATGTGCCACCACAATTTTGGGTTGAATGTATGAAGACAACTACTCATGTAATTAATAAATTGCCATAAGCATCATTAGGATTTCTGTCTCCATTTGAGACGTTATGGAAGATCAAGCCAATGGTTAGTTGCTTTTACTTATTTGACTATGTATGTTATGTATCCGTACCAGATAATCTACGTGGGAAGTTTGACAAGAAGGTTGTTTGATGCATCTTTGTTGGATATGATGGTCAAAGAAAAGGCTGGAGATGTTGTGAACCAGAAACAAGACGTTGATATGTGTCAAAAAACGTGGTTTTTAATGAAGCATCATCTTGGTGGTCACTACAAGCAGTCCTATTACTAGATTCAAAGGAGATTGAAGAAAAGCTAAAAGACATAGAGGATCAGTCAAAGGTTGCAAATGTTAAACAAAGTAAAGTAATGAAGATAAAAAAAGTACCTCTAAAATTTCAAGATAATAGTGGAGGCATTTCTAGTTCACTAAAAGAGAAAAATCCACAGCAAATAGGGGTGCATCAGGAGGTCCATAAAGAAGAAAGGCCAAACTAAATGGAGAAATTTAAAGTAGAAGAAGCTCCTCAACAAGCTATACAAAGATCAACTAGACTAAGAAAGCCAAATCCTAGATATGTTATTACAGCTCTAGTTAAAGATTCTGCAGTGAAAGAACCAGCTACTTTTGAAGAAGCATCCAAAAGTAAAGCATAGATATTAGCCATAGAAGGTGAAATCCAAGAACTGAATTAAAATGAGACATGGGAGTTAGTGGCAAAACTCAAGGATGTAAAATCAATATCATACAAATGAGTTTACATGTTGAAAACCTAGATGGTTCAATTGAAAGATACAAAGCTCAGTTTGTTACTCAGGGTTTTTCCCAATAATATAGACTAGACTATGATGAAACTTTTAGTCCAGTGGAAAAAATCACCACTGTACATGTTTTGCTAGCATTGGTAGGTAGCAAGTCATGGAAGTTATGGCAGAAGGATGTGAAAAATGTTTTCCTGCATGGCGAACTGGACCAAGAAATATTTATGAATTAACCAAAAAGGTTTCAAAATAAAACTTGTTCACAATTCATTTGCAAGTTGAAAAAGTCACTGTATAGGTTAGAGCAAGCCCTAAGAGAATAATATAGGAAGATAACAGAACTCTTGGTCAAATGCAAATATTTGATGGCTTCATCAGACTCAAACCTGTTTGTCAGAGTTTAAGATGGAAAGATGGTAGCAGTGTTGGTATATATAGATGGTATCATTATCACTGGGGATGATAAAGAAGAAATTCTTCAAATAAAAGAGAACTTATCAATCTGCTTCTAGATGGAGGAGTTAGAAGAGCTCAAACACTTTCTTGGGCTAGAAGTTGATCATATAAAAGAAGGCTTATTTTTATGTCAACAAATGTAGCATCCCACTCTCGCAAGACACGTACACGACATCCTGAGTGATGTCTGAGTATGAATCCTGCAAGAGTGGCATGCTAGAATAATCAAACACTTGAAACTCGATACAAATTTTTTTGAAAAACAATATACATATATGCGAAACTCAGTAATTAAATCGGGCCCATACTTTTATTTCATAAAATTGGAAATCACAATTGTCATTACACTTTGATCAATCTCTTTTACAAAATAATTCCAAATTTCACCAGTTATTACACACATAAATATTTGAATACATATTGTACAGAAATCGCGAAATATACAAATTTATACAAAAATAAGAAAATACAAATACAGACGCGAACTGATCTCGACCTTTACCTCTTACTCGCATGCAATGTCTGTACTCCCGTTACCCTAACGAGGTAACTCTTCTAAGCCTGAAAAAAATATTGCAAATTTTGGATGAGTTTTACGAACTCAGTAAGTGACCATCCTCGACAGCTCACTCAATCACATAACACATAATTCACATCATTTATTTAATAATCATATTGAATCACATACACTTGATCAATCATTTCATATTTTACATTCAATACATTATAATCATTCATATCATGCATATGCAGTGCACATGAGACTCACTTTCCATTTGTTATTTTGTTATGACCGGGTGCCTAATTACTAGCTCATATCCCTTAGTGGATATCAAGCTGTATCAGATAATGTCTCATATTTCTTAGTGGATACTGGGTATATTCACACTAAGCTCGAGGCTCTTTTTCACATTCTGAGCTTTAGGCCCTGTTTGGTTGGATCTTAATTAACGGAACGGAACGGAACGATTTATAATAGAATGAAATATAATATAGTGAAAAGTTATTTGGGAGGGATGGAATGGTTCATAATGTAATGTAGTGAAATGTTGTTTGGAAGATGGATGGAATGGAATGTAATGTATAATAAATGACTTTTA
>JANITX010000010.1:47680357-47698687 GCA_027564395.1 Erythroxylum ulei | reverse complement strand
AGTGGGGGCAAATATTTCCTTAAAGATAGTGAATTTTCACGCCTCAAGCCATTCAACTTAAACCCACTTTTCTAACACTTTGTTATGCCGCACATCATTTTCCATAGTTTTAGAAACTGGGGTTTTAGTCTCCTATTTTTACTTTTTGGGTTGTTCTTCATTGTCACAGATGACATTTTAGAAACACTCTTTTTGATTCATTGGCATTGCTCGTAATCACTCGATCCGTATAGTGCGTGTAAACGGCTACGTGAAAGAGGTTACACGTCTTGTCACCACCGGAGAGTTTCTTAAAGAAAACTTAAAGCACATTCTAAGCTAACTTTGCCTGGCCAGAGAAGGGGTTGGTGTAATAGACAGTGGGTGAAGATGCAGTAGCGTTTGTCGGTACTGCGATTTTTTGGCTTAGATTTAGATGCTATGCTTGCAGCGCATGGGAGGGGATGGGGACGCTGGGCTGCAGGCATGGCAAACGAGGAACGTTCTTTTACGTTCAGGTTCTCTGAGCACATCACACGTCGTCTCTGCTGTCTCAAGCATCCTAACAACTTGTCGTTGTCTGCAAGAAATCGTTAGTTACTGTTGGTGTCACGCTTGTTAGCCACCGTTTTAAGCCTCCCAAGTTCATTGTTTCTCCCTTCATTTAATTGGTGCCTCTTTCTAATACTAACAAGCTTCTACTTTAAAATCACAATCCCCCCCGTATACTTGGAACATTTTCCTAGTATTGCCTCATTATTAGATTCTCTCTGGACGTCTACGCTTTGGCTAGTGTGGGTCAACTTCTTGTACCACGTCCTGTAGTGTGCGGGTTTCTACTTGTTTTTTTAGGTACACGAATCAGTCAGGACTCAGTCTCCCTGCGGTCCTTTTTAAGTGCTTTTACAATCTCTTCAGTTGGCTTTTCATTATTAGCCCTATTCTTCTTTTTTTGTTATTATTAATACTTTTATTATTAATTTAGTTGTTTTTAATTTTACTTATTTATGTATTTAGTGTAATATTTATTTATTTAATATTTTATCTTGCTAGTTTACCTTTTCCCTATAACCTGCATTATTCTTATCTTGTCTCATTTGCATTGTGGTATACCGAAAACAGTCTTTTTACTATGTAAGAGTAAGACTGCATACTATCAAACCTCCTCAGACCCCGTTTCATTGCGGGACTTCAGACTGAGCGATGATGATGATGATGATAAGAGTCATATGTACAGTATTAACTTCAGTTAATTTGGATCGTATGTCTTCCATAAATACAATACCCTACAAATGTTGGTTCATACATACTTAACGTATAACTTGAATTCACTTGCTATTATCTTTGTTATGACTCTCATATGGCAACTTAAGATAAATTATAGTGACTATATGATCACTTCAAACCAATTTCTATTTGACTTATCGTTTAAGTTGGTATTCACGATTTAAATTTTGTACTTTATCTCTCTATTATCACATTGATAAGAAACCTAAAACCTATCTTTTCTCTAGTCATCACAAAGACTAGAGTTAATTTTCAATGTGACAAGGTTGATCTTTTATCTATTTGATATACTCTTTAATTTACACCAAAAAAAATTCATACAAAGTAAACATATTTCAGAATTATATTTATACCTGACAATACATTAAATAAATATACATGAAGTAATGTAAATTAATTACACTTTAATATCTATGTAATCTTAGTGACTTCAAATGCTCAATGTATGTATTTTGAGAAATTGGTTTTGTTATCTGGTCTGCCACCATATCTCATGTATATATATATATATTCCATGTTCACTTCTCCTTGTGCAACTATATCTTTTACATAATTGTAGTTGATATCTATATGTTAGGTTTTACTATGAAATTTAGGGTCTTTTGTATAAGCGATTGTTGTTTGACTGTTATAGTTAATTGTTATTACATCAGTCTCTCTTTGAGTGACTCTTAAAATAACCAAGAATCGTCTACCCCACACGACTTCTTGTACTATTGCTGAAAATACTATAAATTTAGCTTCTATTATGGATAAAACAACACATGATTGTTTCTTATTTTTCCTTGATGTAGTACCATTGTTAAGTAAGAAAACATATCTAGAGTTAGATTGCCTCTCATTTTTATTTCCTCCCCAATCTGTATTTGTATACTCTTGTATATGTAGGTCATTGTCTTAATAATAAAATGCATAATCAATAGTCCTTTTAGATATCTCAATATTCTCTTTACTGTTTTCTATTATGCTTGTCCAATATTTGACTGATATCTACTTACCACTCCAATAACGTAACAAATATCTAACCTTGTACACATTATAGCATAAGAGACTTCCAACTGCACTAGAATAGGGATTTTTCTTCATTTGTTCCCTTTCTTCTGCCCTAGATGGGAAAAACTTCTTGCTAAGACCTTCACTTTTAGCAATAAGATTATCTATTTGTTATCAATCTTATATATGAAATCATTCTAAATTCTTTTGAATATAAGTTGCTTGAGAAAGTGACAATATTCATTTTAAACGATATCTTAAAATATTAACTCTAAAAATACATGCAGCTTCACTAATTTCTTTCATCCCAAATTGAACTATAATCAATCTTTGATTTGCTTGACAAACTAACAGTCATTAAAAACAATTAAAATGTTATCCACATATAAAGGTAAATTTACAAATTTATCTTTGGATATCTTAATATATACATAGTGGTCTTCATCAAGTATGTGAAAATCATATAAAAGGATTATGTATAAAATATACATACCACTGCCTTGAAGACTGCTTCAAACTATAAGTTGATTTTAATAACCGACACACTTTATGTTCTTGACCTGTCTCAATGAAACCTACATGTTGTTCCATATAGGTTTCTTTTTTAATTCTTCATTTATAAAAGTATTATTTGTATCCATTTGATGTAATTTAATATCTAAATTGGTTACTATAGTTAAGACTAGACAAACTGAAGCAAACCACACAACAGGTAAAAATGTTTCTTCATAATCGATTCCCTCTTGTTATGTGTATCTTTTTCCACAAGGCGCGCTTTGTATCTTTGGATACTATCATCAACATTTTATTTTGTTTTAAGAACCTGTTTGTTCCCACTAGCTTTGCACCCATTAGGGAGATCAACCAAGTCTCATACTTGATTTGAGCTTAAAGAAGTTATTTTTTCTTTTATTACTTTCATATATCCTTCTTTAGTAGGACCATTAAAAGTCTCATGTACATTCCTTGGCTCGTCATTTTCTTATGGGATAATCATGTAAATTTCTTCTTCTATGTCAAAATGACATCAAGGAATCATGTTTGATCACTTCAACGTAAACGTTGTTCATGAGAAACAAATTTATCAACATCTTGATTACTAACACTTAGATTAGATACGATAAGTAAACTTTTAGTAGGTTGTAATCTTAACTGTCTTTGAGTTAATTCAAGTTCTAGACTGCTTTCACTCGGATAAGTCCCTTTTCATAATTCTCGGTTATGGAATAATTCTAATCAAGAGTTTCATAGAGAAATATGTCTTTACTTATTTCACCTTGTTTTGGAAAGTCATTCTATAAGAATGTGACATCTCAGGATTTAAATTCAAATACTCCTTCATGACCTTATTTACCTATGAACAAGTATCTTTTTTAGTGTTTAGAGTATCTAATAAAGATACTTTTCCTCCCTCTTGGACCTAGTCTTCTATTTTTTTGAAAATTAAATAAATAATTATATTGAATATGGACAAGGAAATACATATGCAAAAATGATTTACAGCTAAGTAAGCATATAGAACACTAACATAGATGAGGCCTTGGGAATGAGAGAATTCTGCTAAATTAGCTCCCATCAATCCACCTTTTATAAGGAGGGTCTAATTGGCTGATAAAAAGAAGCATTGAAGAAGATATGCGACCTATTGCCTGATAATCTTATCTTCTATATTTTGAATAGGTTTATAATGGAGAAAAGGACTGATGAGTCTTGAGACACCTCAGAATTGACAATCCTAACTATTATTTTAGTATGAGGGATTCAACTCTAGCATTTAGAGGAAACCTAGTTGCCAAAAATTTCAACTCATGCCTAGAATAAAGAGGGCTTTGGCTGGTCCAATTATCATATCAAAGCTAAGAGTTTTTCCCATTCCCCACAGGTTAAGAAGAAAGGGTAAATAAGTCTCTTATTCTCAAAATCTGAATAAGGCTCCAGGAGAAATCCCTGATAGACTTGATCTACCAGAAGCTAGCATTTTTAGATCATACTCATTGATCCATTTAGACAAGAGAAATTCTCTATCAACAAGCAGTTTCCATAACCTTTTAGTGAAAAACACATTCTGCATTATTTGGATAGGTGATAGTCCCAATGCACCCTTTTGTTTAGGCAGACACAAATCCTTTCAGCCTTTCCTGACCATGGGAAGTTCTTGATCCATTTTTCAGTTTCTCTGGACAGTTTCTTGTATAGGAATAAATGCACAGACTAGTGAACATTGAAATCCTTGGAATTAAGGATATGAGTTGAAGTCTCCCAATAGCTGAAAGGAATATATTCTGTTAATTATTGATCTTATCTTTAAACCTCTCCAGCTTCGGTAAGCAGTATGTAAATCTGGGCTTTTTGGTGGTAATAGGAACCTCTAGATATTTAAAGGAAGCATAATTGATAAATAGACCAGTAATGGATCTTAGGGCCTTAAGGTTTTGAATGTCAAGAGGAAACATGCAAGCAAATCTTGCTAGTATTAACCTACATTCTAGAGAGCTGACAGAACTTATTTAGGATTCTCATAATGAGCCTTAAGGAGTGAGGATCCGCTCCACAAAATAGTACTATACCATCTGCAAAAGATCAATGCAGTATTGATAAAAGAGGACCTGCAAATGGGATTAAGGCCAAAGGTCAATGGAAATGGGTTAGTGGGACGAGAGGAGATCGCAAGACTTGTAAAGTCTTTGATGCAAAATGAAAGTGAAGCTAGTAATATTCGTCAGCGAATTAACATGTTGAAGGAAGCTGTGGTTAGGGTAGTAGCCAACAAGGGAGCTTCCACCAAATCTCTCAAAGAAGTGGTTGATAAGTGGAAGAATAAGCATAACCAATAAGGGTTAGTTTCAAGACTGGTTCCATCTTTCTTTCTGTGCTTTTTGAATGTCAAATTGTCGACTTCCAGGTTATTTTTTGTCAAGTTAGAGTGTGAAAGTTGCAATTTACAATTAGTTGGAAGATTATTCAATTGTTTTATACTATTTTATATACATCTATGTCATTTTAACATTTTACATTTTTCTATAATGGTCTATAAGTTTCTACGAGATTCTACGACGTTCTAGAAACTTCTAAAATCTTCCATAAATTCTACCAAATTCTAAAATTTTCTTTCTTTTTCTAAAATTTTGAGGAGAATTCTCTTTAAACTAAATCTCTTCATGTCGAACTTGAACGTGACACATGACAGCAATGGCTTTACGTGCTGACTGCTCCGAAATATTGCCTCATTTAAAGTTGGAACATGTGTCCACAAGCTTTCTTGAGAGGTGATCCTCTGTCTAATTCCCCGTGTACCAACTCTGTCCAATGTCATCTTAGCCATCCACTTATGTGGTCCGGGAATTAGACAGAGGATCTGGGGGCAGTTAGGAGTTGTTGCTCGACAAATTTGTCTTTCCAACTGTATTCTATCATTTGTTAGACAGGTTTTCCACCTCTTGATTAAATTTTCATTCTGAAGTCACCAGAAAAGAACACCTTGAATTCAGTATAAAAATCGAGTGCCACCAAACGGGAAACTCATAAGCTTGACCATCATTAACTGGAGAGTCATTCTAGAGTTGCGGTGATTCTGTTAAATTCTAGCCTGTCGATCATGGCAAGTAAATCCTGTGTGATCTTTGTGCCTACTCCAGGTATGGGTCACCTTATTCCACTCGTTGAGTTAGCTAAGAAACTGGTTTTCAACCATGGCCTGTCGGCTACTTTTATCGTCCCTTCAATGGGACCACCGCCAAAGGCTCAGATGCAAATCCTTGAGTCATTCCCAGAAGGCATAAACTACATCCTTCTACCTCCAGTTAGCTTTTGTGATTTGCCTGACAATACTAAGGCTGAAACACGATTTATCCTAACTGTATCTAGTTCTGTACCTTCGATTCGTGAGGCAGTTAACTCATTAGTCGCCAGTAACCGACTAGTAGCTTTGGTTGTTGATCTTTTTGGTACTGATGTTTTTGAAGTGGCAGCGGAATTTAAGATGCAGAAGTATATATTTTTTCCATGCTCGGCTATGTCCCTTTCTTCCGTGTTTTATTTTGAGAAATTAGATAAGGTGGTTTCGTGTGAGTACAGAGACATGCCTGAACCATTCCAAATACCGGGATGCAGAGTCCTAGTTAACGGAAGAGATCTACCAGACCCAGTTCAGGACAAGAAGAACGATGCATACAAATGGTTTCTCCATAACGTAAAACGACATTATGTCTCAGATGGTATCTTGTTGAATAGCTTCGTAGACTTGGAACCAGAGACACTGCGATTTCTGCAAAAGAGAGAATACGGTCAACCACCTGTTTATGCCATCGGGCCTATCTTACATTTGGGTTCGAGAGATGGGTTTGATGAATCCGAGTGCCTCAAATGGTTGGCTGACCAACCTAGATGTTCTGTTTTATTTGTCTCTTTTGGGAGTGGTGGGACTCTTTCTTTGGAACAGCTAAATGAATTGGCAATGGGATTGGAGCTGAGTGAACAGAAGTTTCTGTGGGTTGTAAAAAGCCCAGACAAATCAGCTAATGCTTCCTTCTTCAGTGTCCAGAGCAATAAAGACCCATTTGATTTCTTGCCAGGAGGGTTCTTGGATAGAATCAAAGGACGAGGTCTACTGGTGCCATCTTGGGCACCACAGATTCAGGTGCTAAGTCATACATCGACTGGTGGATTTCTGAGCCACTGTGGTTGGAACTCAACACTGGAGAGCATTGTACATGGGGTACCATTGATTGCTTGGCCACTCTATGCAGAGCAAAAGATCAACGCAGTGTTGATAACAGAGGACCTGCAAGTGGGATTAAGACCGAAGGTCAATGAAAATGGATTAGTGGGACGAGAAGAGATTGCCAGACTTGTCAAGGCGTTGATGCAAAATGAAGGCGAAGCTAGTAATATTCGTCAGCGAATTAACAAGTTGAAGGAAACTGCGGTTAGAGCAGTAGGCAATGAGGGAGCTTCCACCAAATCTCTCAAAGAAGTGGTTGATAAGTGGAAGAACAAGCAGAACCAGTAAGGGTTCGTTTCAAGACTGGTTCCGTCTTGCATCTCTCAGTTTCATTCTGTGCTTTTTGAATGTCAAGTTATCAACTTTCCGATAATTTTTTTTCAAGTTGAGTGTGAAAGTTCCAATTTAAAATTAGTTGGAAGAATATTCAATTGTTTCAGTCAATCGTAACTCCCACACTGCAGAAACATTTTAGGAACAATTAGGAGTTAGACAAAATAAAGTTGCATCTAAATCGAAAAGAAACTAAAATATTGAAAATAAAATGGACATAAATTTTACGTAAAAACTTCTAAATAAGGGTAAAAACTACGGACAATAATAAAAGAATTTTACTACTGAAAAATTAGAGAATTACAAGGTGAAAAATTAGACTCACAAAATATACAAAATATTTTGTTTCGCTTTTTATTTACTCTCGTTTCTTTTCTCCGTTAATGGGATAATTTGTTCTCTTCATCTTCTGTAGGCAGGAGACGTGTAAGATGACTGATCATTTGGCTAGCTATTCTTGACCTTTTTTTTCATTTCAACTTTCGTAGACATTGAAAACGGTGCTTACCATTTTTGACCATTCTCTCACTTGAAGATTTGATTGAGAGTCAATCAGATCTTCACACTATTCTTTCTACCTTGCCTTTTCATTTTGCTTATGTCTCTACTAGGTCACAGGAAAATTGACACCACATAAATTTGTCAACGTTGATTGCTTTTGTCATAAAATCTATCAAGTTGTCCATAGTATGAATCATTTGTATATCTAATGTTCCTTCTTCCACTTTCTCACGAACAAAGTGGTATTGGACTCGAATGTGCTTTGTCTTTGAATGAAATGCTGGATTCTTTACAAGATATAAAGTACTTTGATTGTCACTATATAGAGTAATATTCTCTTGTTTATACCTAAGTTCTTCCAACGATATCTTCAACCACACTACTTCTTTATTGGCTTGTGTAGTTACTACATATTCTGCTTCTTTACTGACTTGTGTAGCTACTACATATTCTGCTTTTGTTGTTGACGTAGCTACAACTAATTGTAGTTTTGAAACTCAGTTCACAGCCCCTCTAGCCAATGTGAACACATATCCAGTAGTGGATTTACTTTTGTCAAGATCACCTACATAATCAGCATCAACATATCTTCTGACAATAAAATATGATCTTTCATAACATAATGCAACATTTGAGATTCCCTTAATATATCTGAGCATCCTCTTAACTGTATTCCAATGCTCTCGAACATGATTCGTCATGTATCGACTAACCACTCCCATTGCAGGTGCAATATCTGTTCTTGTATAAATCACAGCGAACATCAGGCTCCCCCCTACTGATGCATACGGTACTTGAGATATCTCCATCATCTCTTCTTCATTGCTAGGACTCATACTTGGTGACAACTTGAAATTAACAGGAAGAGGAGTATAAATTGACTTACAATCTCGCATGTTAAATCGCTGCAAGATCTTCTTCAAATAATTCTTCTGAGAAAGTCAAATTTTCTTATTATTTCTGTCTCGGTGAATTTGCATCCCTAGAATCTTATTTGTTAGTCCTAAGTCCTTCATTCCAAATTTCCTAGCCAACTGTGCCTTAAATTCTTTGATACAATCATTGTTGGAGCTTGCTACCAACATGTCATCTACCTACGTCAACAAGACTATAAAATCATCTTTTTCAAACCTCTTGAAATATGCACAAGGGTCTGCATTCAATATGCTGTATCTAAGGCTCATGATGAAAGAATCAAATATTTTATACCAACACATCAGCGCCTGCTTTAAATCATACAGAGATTTGTTTAACTTGCAAACCAAGTTCTCTTTCCCTTTTTCTTCAAAACCTTCTGGTTGGAGCATATAAATCTCTTTTTCAAGATCTCTATGAAGAAATGTAGTTTTTACATCTAACTGCTCAAGATGCAAGTCAAATATAGCACACATTGCCAGAACTACTTGAATTGTAGTGAGTCGAACTATAGGAGAAAATATTTCGTTAAAATCAATACCTTCTTTTTGAGCACATCCTTTTACCACCAATCTAACACGATATCGTTCCATTTGATCATCACCACTTCACTTGATCTTATAAACCCATTTATTGCTAATAGACTTTTTTCCTTACGGTAATGACACCAACTCCCATTTCTTATTCTTATGAAGTGTGATCGACTTATTCTGCAAGCGCACAGAATCGTCCTAATATCCACACAGCAAATATTCTAAAGTCGTCTCCCTCAAGGACCAATTCGTTCACCAGTCAAGTTAAATCTAATTAATTGTATGCTATTGACAGAAAAGTGTAAAAAAAATGATTGGAGTTGGTTGAACAATTAAATTGTAATGAATAACAAAGCAATCAGGAAAAGATTTACTTAATGATTTAGAATTAGGGATAGGGGGTTCACCATTTAAAAAGATCGATTTGCACAATATGAATGTGATTGAATGTAGGCTAAGAGAACAATGGCACTATCATACCCATATCCTTCCTCAAGGTATAAAGGAGTATTCAACTAGAAACATCCATTCCTCAATGTGATATCTTTCTAACCAAATCCATTAAACACAAGCCATTTCAAGTTCTCACCCTAGCTTAGGTTATCTCTAACTCTAACCCAAGATGTTCAACTTCCTAAGCATGAATCATGGTTCACTCTTCAGCATACCCAATGATTCCTTAGAATGCATCTATGGAGATCAAGCATAGAAACAATAATGAAGTTTAAAGAAGATGAACATAGCCCAGAAAATTTCATTAACACATTCAATCATCCATATCATACAAAGCTCACTTCTAATAGGCTACATCCCTCACCCTAGGTGAGGTTTAGTTCCTGAACATTTCAACAAACATCATACAGACAAGAAAGCTCAACATTTAGAAAGAGTAGAGAGAGAAAGTAGCAGAGGAACAAGCATAAAAACTTCAAATCCTTGGGTCCATCCCCAAAAATTTCCTCTCTTCACTTGTGTTGTGCCTCCAGAAGTAGTTATTTTGTTGTTTGTGTCCAGCCCCCCTCTTTAGGTCTAAACAGTAGGTATTTATAGTTCACACACCCCAAAAAACCTAACTTTTCGAAACAGGGATCTGCTGGCCGCCTATGTCCGTTAAACGGACATGTGTGTCCGTTTAACGGACCTTCTCGGGTCTGGGATGCCCTCTTGCCAGTTGATGTCCGTTAAACGGACATATGTGTCCGTTTAACGGACATGGCTCATTTCTTCATTTTTACGCCTTTGACCTTCCAAATGCCATAATTTCTTCTCGACGTCTTCTCGGAAGTTGCAGAGCTCGGAATTCTCCTTGCACTCGTCCTTAATTGGCTTTGGTCTGGCATCTCCAAGGGAAGTTATGCCCCTTTTCTCCAAAATCAAGCATTTGTAACTATCAAGTAATAAACTCGGAATGTAAGCGAATTAACTGAATAAAACATCAAATCCGCAAGGAAATAAGTCAAAATCAATCCAATTCATTCCATAATTATCTCCACAATTTTGACTTATCACAAACCTTTTAATTAGAAAGACCTTGTTATGGGCAATCTGCCTTTCATAAAGTCCTTCTAGCTTTTTTCTATAGCTCAAAAGGATTCGTTTCTTGTGACACATAGTTGAATATATTGATATCAATCCATTGTCGAATCATGCCCAAAGTTTTCTGCTTCATCTTCTCTTATTCTCTATCTGACATCTTCTCAGATTTTAAAGGAACAACATCCTTCACTCATTTGTCCACATTAATAAGATCGAAGAGATCCTTACAATATAGAAGGTCCTCCATCATGGGCCTCCAAATAGAGAAGTTTGTTAACATCAACTTGACCATAAAGTTGTTTCTACCTTGAATTAACTCCTTACATTATTTAAAATAGTAATGTACTATAAAGCATTATAGTTATTAGGCATGCAAAAAGAGCTAAGGTCATATAAAAAATCTTTTAAGCAAGTTTTCTTAATTACAATGATAAGGGAGAAGAAAATTGTAACAATTAAATAGGTGCTTACTATAGATAATCTTGTAGAATTCTTTCACTAAACTATTGTCCCAATAGTAGCATCATCATCATATGGTGATATTCTATAAGATGCTTAAATGATTGTCTTAGTGCAAGTATGAGATTATTGATTTATGCTCTATAGCCAATCAGTTGTTGTAGTTTGCTAATATAATGATTTAAAGGCATTCTTTATCTAATACATATTCAGATGTATATCATAAAATCCATGAGACAAATGTTCATTACAAATAAAATTATGATGAGATCATAATTATGATATGCATATTGCATTTTTATATTATCCCTAAATTGTTCTCGTTCATTGTTATATTAAAATTGGGTATTAATAAAACATAAAAACGTTATATTTTTCCTTATAAAAGAACCAATCGATATCATAGACTAAAGTACGGATACATTTAAACAAATATATGGATACTTGTTAATAGGGATGTCAATAGGTCGAGTCAGGTCAAGGGTTGGGTTGGCCCAACCTTATATATCTTTTAAAACGAATCCAAAAATGACGTCATTTTTGGTGTTCCAGTCGACCCACCGACCTGACCGGGTTGTTCTGTGCTCAGCCCAACCTCGGCTCATAATTTGGTAGATTCAAACAATTTTGCCTTATGACTTGCTCGTGACCCGATCAACTGGACCACAATCGGGTCTGACTGGGCCAAAATTGACATTCCTACTTGTTAAAGAACAAGTTCAATGAACTGACCTTATCTAAAAGTTCCATTTGGAACATTACTCGTATATCTATGAAGATTCTCATTGTGATAATTGTATAAATAATCTTTTCACTTGATATCTCTAAAGTATCACATATAAGGATTGTTATATTTTAATGTTACTCATGACCTATTCTAATCAATAATGGCTCAGCTATTGGTCATTAGATATAACATGAATAATATAAATATAATTGAGTGATCAATATATGATTCATCATCCTAAAGTGAATAAGGAAAATATTCTATTATTTTCAATTAGTATTGATTCGGAAAATCTTTGACTAGGGTGAGATGATACTTTATCAAATATTTTTACAAAGCCATTAATATAATCAGCTAGTAATAGTGGGGAACTAATATGATTCAGGACAAAAAGAGTAAACATTAGTTATATACATTGTCTAATCAGAATATTATGTCATGAAATGATTAAATTGTACAAAAAATCATGCACGAAAAGGTTAGTTAAAACTACTTTAACATTCTTAAATATTTGAATGATCATGATTTGTTACTAGACACTAACATTAATTTATGGATATAAATTATTTAATTAAAAAATTAAAGATAAATTAAATGAGCTTAATTTATCTGATCTTAGATATAATTTAGGATTATACTTTATATTTATTGTCAATATATTTAAAAACGTAATAATTCTTATACAAAAAATAAGTTAAAGAGATAAATTTGTATTTTAATCAAGATAAGGGATATTTAATAAATAAGGATAAATAAAAGATATTGGATCTTATTAAATCTAATTAGTAACTAATTCTAATTAAATTTTAATTGAAATTAGAATTTTCAATTAAATTACTAAAAAATCCAAGCCCTATTATAGATAAGTTTAAGTTTAAAAGGAGTGTAACATTTTTTACCTAACCATCTCTATAATAATTATATAATTATCTCAACATATTTTATAAATATTGTTAGATACTGAATACTTATGCGATTACAGTAGTTTGAAATTCGAATGTTAAAAATAATTTAAGAGAATTAACAAGAAAATGATCAAGCTTTGAAATATAATACAAATTATAATTCTTTTTTATTATATTTTATGCCTTAATCATTTTATAAAATTTAACGAATCTTAACTTTTAAAAAACCAAATGATAAATATTTTATTTATTCAATTACGTGCGTAATTGAATTCCACTTCAATTTCCTAGCACTAGGTGCTCATATATGTGACCTTGTCCCTAGTATTACAACAAAGCTGAACATTGAAGACAATAAAATGAATTTGAATAACAATTCAGACATTAACAAGAAAGGTTTGCAAACATCAGAAGGTATGTTCTTTCTCTTGCCAATCCAAGTTCTCCCAATGTTTCATCCACATCTGAAACAATATTTACCTGGATTTTTAAACATCTCCTCATATTTTAATATAGTAAAAAGGAAAAGATGTCGATAATCTCCAAGAAGTACTAAGCATGGATAAAACAGACCAGACTTGAGATTGTTTGGAAAGATACTTTATCTGCTATTTAAGAGTGACGCTTTATACTAGCAAAATTTTTACTGGATAGTATTGATAAAGCAAACACACGCAAAAGGGGGGTGAATTGTGTATGACTTGAAAATTTTTACAGGTTACTACCAATTTGTATGAACGATAGGAGTTTGTTAAACTTTTAAATGAAAGGAGCCTATGAAAATTTAAAATGAAAGGAACCTCTTGCAAATTGAAAAAAAAACATAACGTAGAAGTTTAAAGATTAAGAAAAGAAAAAGAAAGACACAACCATTTTATACTAGTTTGGCTTAAAACCAAGCTTATGTCCAGTCCTCAAGTATCCAACTTAATTATTTTACTAATAATCTCTGAGTAGTAATTTGACGAGCCTTCCAAGCTCACAAGTACATCTTTTTCAAGGTTCTTCAACCTTTTACACTAGTAGTATTTAACAAGCCTCTTCAAGCTCTCAACAAATGAAAATATGTTTTACTTAATATGAGCTTCAATGAATATTGATCTCTCTCTTGATAGAGTGTTTTCTCTTTCAAAAGCATAAAGGCTATAAAGTGTAACTTTTCGAGAGTAAGTGTTGATGCTACTGATGTGTTTCTGAAATTTGGTGTATTTTCAATTTTAGTAGCTCTCCCTTAAATAAGAATCCCCTCCAACTAGCCCTTGCTTTAATTATAACATGGATTAACTGACTAAATCGACTTTGAATCTATTAAAGCATCTTCTTCATTTATTGGGATAATCTTTGACTGTGTCTTAGGATCGACTATCGAATTAGGAGAACAGAAGGATCCTTCGACCATACAGTAAAGATCGCAACTTATTCATTCCAGATTTTTTGGAACCGTTTCTAATTATGTTAATGATGTTGTTAAGATGGTTCCGACAAAATAGTGATTACTAAACGCTTATCTATTTATTTTAAACAAATACCCAACTTTTATAATATTGTTATCTTTTCTGAAATAATCCAAATAAATTAGAATTTTGAAATGTAACTAACTTTGAAATATTTTTAATTGTTATCATCAAAATCATTAATTTAAAAGCCTTGAGCTAACAATTTTTCCCTTTTTGATAATGACAATCAATAACAGATATATTTTTCAAAAGATTTAAGCAATAGTAAAGGATTTTGAAAAATAATTGTACTCTTTATATGTAAGTCCTTACTATCAACTATGATTAGCAGGAGCCTTTTGCTAAAACTTAGCATATGACTATGAAGTATCTATCAACACATATTAGATGTGTTTTAAAAGCATAAGAGCATTTCAATAATTTAGAAAAGTATATTATTTCAAAAAAAAATAGCATTTCAACAGCATAGTAAAGTTCATCAACCAATCAACAGATTCATTAATAGAAGCAAAAAGTTAGCAATATTAAGAAAAAATTAAAATTAAAATATATATTAATATCAATGCAAAAATATAAAAAATATATCAAAAATATCAAAGTAAAAATATATATCTCTTCTACTCTCCCCTTTTGTCATTATAAAAAAGAAGGGGAAGCAATTGAACAAAGTAAGCAGAATAACCATGAAATTAGCAAAGTGCACAAATATTAAAATGTAAGAATCATTCACAGAAGTTATTCATAAAAATCGTTAAAGAGAGTATATTCTTTATCGAAAATATTCCTTGAGGAACTTAATAAGGGTTCGAAGAAGAAGTTGTACATCATTCAATTGATCCTACATTCTGTTTATTTGGCCACTCATTTGATTCTGATTAAGTTGGATGTCCCTCAGTTGTTATTTAAGGACCTTGTTATTTGCATCTTGATGAGTGACAAGAGCCTGTTTCTCTGGAGCAGGACCCAAGACATCTTCAGTCTTCTTCTTTACCCACACATTATCTTTCAGCTTATACCCAAATTGAAATGGAATTGATGAATGGTCCTTACCAGGCTCATACCATTCCAAATTATCAAATGACACATCATAGTAGGTTAGTATCTTAGTAAGCAACATCCCATATGGCAAGCACCCAATAATGTTCTTATAACTACCCTTTTCTAACATAAAACGCATAATCATGGCTGGGAGGTTCATTGGATTATCTTTCAACAAATTGTAGACAATATGTTTGTCCAACAAACTACATCATTCAACCAAACTACTTATTGGAAAAATTGAAGTTGCAGGGAGTGATGTAAGGCATCGTAGCAGTAAATCCAACTGTTTACACCAAGGTCTACCATCTTGTGTATTTTCAATGTGAAGACAGATAAATTACACAATTTCTCCCAAATTTAGATCGGCTACATCCCATTTATAACAAGGGAAATTAATTCTGCCTATGGGAGCTATATCCAACAAGTTTCCCATAATGTCCTTAGTTATCAAAATTTCAAGTTCACGCACCCAAGGTATAATTGTCAATTTTCCATCTATAACTTCCTTTTTCATATGTGTATAAAATGAATGAACCAACTCATCACAAACAATCTCATTCAAATTTAAGAAATTATGTGATCAAACAGCAAGAAGATAAGGGAAAATAGGAATACCAATGTCATCAAACAACATATGAGGTAGAATGCGCCCAGCAATCACATTTATTTTCTTATAGCACATTTTGTATCTTGCTTCGGCTTCCATCGATTGAAACATTTTTGGATGTGTTGAAGACACTCCTTTCTTTTAGACGGAAATCTTCCTTTTCTTAGATCTTTTAGCCTTAGGAATTTCTTCAAAGAGAGATTCCTCTTGAGTAATACGATCCTCTTCCCTTTATTCAAGCATAGGTGCCTTGCCTTTTCTAATTTCTTCTCTCTTTCTTTTTAAGGATGCTTCTGGTTGCATTGTTCATTGTTAGGGCTCTTTTCTTTTTCAATTACAAGCTCTTTCACAGCCTACAGTATACTTCCTCTGGTTCGTGGTCTTATGATAAAACAAATTGGTTCCTCTTCTGAATCTTCATCAAAGATGATCTAACGTTTTTTAGACATACTCGAAATGATGGGTCTAGGTCAAGGTGTTGATGATGGTCTAGGTGAAGAGATTATAGGAGTGGGATTAGGCATGTGATTTGGTGGTGGTGAAGGCGATGGTGAAGAAGTAAACAAAGGAGACTTGAAACTGGAGAAGGAGAGAGAAATCTTACCTTTCTCATAACCCCCTCTTACTAGAAATTTTCCCTATATGAGTAGGCTCTTCTTCACTAGATTCTTCATTTTCTTCTTCTTCTTCTTCTAACGAGCTAGGGTTTCTGTCGTTAGAAACAAAACTTTCTTCATCAGACTCAAAATCATATTGTCGTCTAGTCTTTGATTCATGATGTTCAATGGATGAATCAAAAGCTGATTCTTCCAGTGGTGATGATGAATGAATAATTTTCTTCTTTCTCACACATGCATGTAACTTTGTCTTTTGTTTAGATTGCTTTAAAAATTGGGCCTTTTTCACATAAGAGACAATAATGGGTTCAAAATGGTTTTTTGGTATTTCTAGAGAAGGTGACCTAGAAGATTCATAAACAAAAGCTTCAGAAGCTTGTTCATGGCCTAAGGTTTCGCCATGGCTAGTAATAGGTTTCAATGAATTTTTTTGTCCTTTCGATGTTTTTCTTGTCATTTTCAAAAATAAAGGATGATGGAAATTTTTGAAGACATTTGAGAAAGAAGGAGTTTGATTGTAGTGAGATATAATGAGCTTCAAGGAACGACAAAGATAAGATGTAGGAGGAATTGTTTCAAAGTAACGGTTTTTAAAAGTGGGTTTTGTGTGAAGATGAAAGAGGTCACACGCTCCCAGAGATGTGATCATTTCTGTATCATCTGTCAGTCTAACAGTACTGCATGCATGTTTTTAAAAATTGAATCAACATCGTTTAGTAACTACAATCTCTTAATAAAGTTACTCTTCCCCATTTAAAATGATAAGACCTTCTAAATAACACATTCGAAGGAGCATATTATATCTATGAAAGGAAGTAGCATAAAACCTTTGAACAGAGTTAGATGTCTGATAATCTTCACATACTCAGCTCTTTTCTTAATGAACAAAATCTATCTTCTGAAAGTGACTTAGTAGAGATGTCAGCTACTTGATTTTTAGTATTAACATGCAATAATTCAATAGTTCCTTCTAAAACATGATCTCTAAGAAAATGATATTTAACGTCTATATGCTTAGCCTAGAATGATACATTAGAATTTTTAGATAAATTAATTGCACTTGTGCTATCACACAATATTGGAATATGACTAAAGTTTAAAGAAAATCTTGGAATTCATGTTTCATCCACAAAATTTGAGCACAACAGTTAGTGACTGCTATATATTCTGCTTCAGTTATGAAAAGTACTGTGCAATTTTGTTCCTTGCAGGACCAAGAGACTAAACATCTACCAAGGAATTGATAGTAGGCACTTGTACTTTTCCTGTCAACTTTATTACCTACATAATCTGTATCACAGTAGCTAAGCATGTCATATGAATCTATCTTTGGATAACATAGTCCAAAATCCATGGTTCCATAAAGAAAACAAAAAATCCTCTTGACTGCTTGAAGATGACTTTCTTTAGGATTTGATTGAAGCTGTGCACAAACACATACACTAAGCATAATCTCTGGTCTTAAGTTTGTGAGTTATAGAAGTGAAATAATCATTCTTCTGTTTTTTTTTTCATTAGTAGCCTTACCTGCTTCATCCTTTGTAGCACCCCACTCCCACAGGACCCGAACCCAACATCGTAGGTGATATCCGAGTCCGTGACCCGCAAGTGTGGCATGCTAGAGTACTCGAACACAGTCAAACACTCAGTATAAAAATTTTCTATCATATGCGCGGACATCAGTAGACAATCTGGGCCCGCTTTAATGCGTCAACATTTA
>JANITX010000010.1:47662177-47677210 GCA_027564395.1 Erythroxylum ulei | reverse complement strand
CTCACTTGGTTATGTTTCCTCATTCCAAAGCACAATCATTCAATCAATTTGACATTATACATCCCATTGATACAAGATATGCAATCCGCATTAATCATATTACGCATCCTACTCAAAGCCAACCTCAATTCCCATGCACTTAACTCAAGAAATGAAAGTATAGTGACAATTAGGCATAAAAGATGTTAAAATTTTAGACCATTGATAAAAATTAGACAATTATCTCAAGAAAGTCTAAATGAAGTTAAATGTGAATTTAAATGTAAACTAAATTCCCCCACACTTAGAAGTGACAGTGTCCTCAATGGCATAAACATAAGTAGATCGACCATGTATTTGAGAATAATGAAAGCAAAGATGAGGGAACTCCCTGAAAAGTGCAGTGGTGATTGAACAGTACCCTGAAAAATGCAACCCACTCATCAACAACAAAAGGGAGTAAGAAGAAAGTAAATCAATGTTAATGGCACAAGGTGCCATGCCAAAACAAAGTGTTTGCTAACTACAACACATAATGCAGAAATACTAGAAACATGAAGTCCTAAGCCCTAATACTCTGGTGGTGGTGGTGGTTGGTGGCCCTCCAAGAAATTTTTCAGCATGTCTTCCAGTCGCCGCTGTGAGGCTGTTATCCCGGCCACCTCTGCTCGAAGGTCACGGATGTTGGCGTCCAATTGCTGCCAGTTGGGAGCATCATCGGGAGTTGGAGGAACTCGTGGGCCTCGATCCTCGTGGCGTCTCCTGCGTGGATTTACCCAACCATGAGGAGCATTGTCATCAAACTCGAATTCCCGCATTTTATCTGCAGAGATAACATCCCCCTCATCGGTAAGAGCTACCACTTCCGTTCGTTTGATGACATGCAGCTTATGGAAGAGCTGACTCAAGAGCACTGGGAAGACGAAAGCTTCGGCTTTGTGGTGAACTACTTGCCACATGGCATTCATCATTAGCTTAGCCACAACGATACCTTGGAACTGATCATCAAAGAAGAACATCTTGTCCAAAATGAACAAGTCTTCATTTCTAAGAAATCCGGAATCACTTGCCTTCGGCATTACATTATGAGCAAGCACATATGTGATCAACCGAGGGGCGACATCCAGGTGCTTGCAGTGCACAAAATAGCGCTGACCCGAGGGGCACTAAACCCTGTGAACCCCAAGTCGGTCCATAGCATCATCCTTGGACCACGCCTCATCACAAGAGCATCGGGTTCGCTTATCAAAAGACGGGACATTGCCCCCCAGTGGTAGCTCCAGGTGACTACAAATCAGTTCTTCAGTAATGATTACCTCTTCACCATTGACACGCGAGGTGAGCACTGGTGGTTGTTTACCCGTTACCGAACTTAGGTTGGCGTAAAACTGCTTAACAGCCTCGGGGTAGTAAGCACCTGTAAGGGTCAACAACTTGCCCCAATGGAATTTATCTAAGTTGGCCTGCACCCGGTGCTTCTCGTTAATATAATCTGCCACGGACACCTCAATTACGAACTTGTTATTCCGCTTTTTCAGGTACCAGGCCTCACACTGCTCATTGATGAAGATGGTGGGCTCGGGGATTGGTTCCTCCTGGACCACATTTTTCCCCTTCGCTGACTGAGAGGATTGCCCTACCTTTTTCCTTGCAGTTTGCTTAAAGCGCGACATGAGTAACCTTCTGACTACAGCAGCCCCACCAACTAATTCAAATCACAACAACCCACACACTCCAATCTCGATCAATCGGCAATATCCCAAATTCCTTCAAATCTCCAAAATTACTAAATATCACCAACCACAATTCACGCCTACACAATACAATCTCAGTGTCCACAATTCATGCAACTCAACTCTTTCAATTTCGTGCCAAATCAATAATCACAATCCAGAGGCAATCCACATAGAAATCGAAAACCCTAAGTTCTGCAATATCCCCTTACCAGATCAAAGGTCGAGCAGCCTAGTGGCAAGAGGGTGGCGATTGAGCAGTGACTACGTGAAGAGCTGCTCCTTCTTCACGATTCTTCAGCATCTGCGGTCCTTGACTATTCAACTGCTACTAGGGCGAAGGGTGAGGGAAAAGCAAGGAATGAGAAGAGGAAGAAAGTGGGGCACGAAAACTAAGTAGGGAGGGGCTTATGGTGGTCGGAGATAGGAGCAGAGGGGAGAGGGGAAGCGCCGGCGTTCAGAGAGAAAAGAGGGGGAAAGCAGAGTGCGGGAAAGGAATAGTGTTGGATCTAACTTTGTAGTTTCTTGGGTATTGAACATCACATAGGCAGGAACTTTCAAATATATGGAGGTTAGAATAATCCACCAGTTTACCAGTCCATAACTCCATCGACGTCTTCAACTCAATTACACTTGATGGAGCTCGATTCACCACATAACAGGCGCTATTGACTGCTTCTGTCTAGAATTTCTTATCTAAGCTTCCAGTTCTCAACATCGCTTTTGTTCTTTCCAACATAGTTCTATTCATCCACTTTGTTACTCCATTTTGTTGAGGAGTGTACGCCATCGTGAACTGTCTTTTGATGCCTTCTTACCTAAAAAATTCGTCAATTTTTTTACCAGTATATTCTCCTCCATTATCTAACCGTAAACACTTAATCTTCTTACCAGATTTGAGTTCTACCCGCGCTTTGTGAAATTTGAAGACTGAAAACACATCTGCTTCCCTCTTGATAGGAAATACCCAACATCTCCTCAAATAATCATCTATGAATGATACAAAGAAATTTGCTTCTCCTAGGGATGTAACTAGTGCTTGCTATACATTAGATTGAATCAATTCTAGAATTTCTTTGCTTCTGAACTCTGATATGTTGAATTTCAATCAATGCTACTTACTCACAATACAATGCTCACAAAAGGGTAGTGAAACCTTTGTAAGACTTGGAAGTAGATTGTTCTCTGCAAGTATCTTCATTCCTTGTACTGACATATGTTTAAGCTTTTTATGTCATGTCATTACAGATTTGTCATCTAGACTAGTCACCACAACGGATGCCTTTCCTTCTTACAAAGTTACTCCCTTTAGCATGTACAGATTTGCAACTATATTTTCTGCTTTCATAAATACCAATGCTCCTTGAATCACTTTCATGATCTTGTTTTGAACCTCAAATCTGAAACCAAGATCATTCAGTTGTCCTACAGACAACAAATTCTTCTTTAGGCCCTCTGCATGTCGCACTTTTTCAATAGTCTGAATTTTACTATCATACAACTTTAACTTGGTGGTGAGCTTGATCATTACAGCTATACACGGATCCTTCAGAGACAGATTCATACTGACAGAACCATTCTTTTTGAGAGGTCATATAAAAGTAGTTGTTGAATAAAACAGCCAGACATAAGCAAATTTTCTCTTTCCTCCAATAGTCGTTGCTTCACAAACCATTGCACTTCTATCATCTGAAGTGTTTGAAACATTTCCTTGAGGAATATAATCTTTCTTGTTTAAATTCCAACAATCCTTTGTTAGGTGATCTTTCTTGCCATAATTGTAGCATTTATGGTTCTTCTTACTCCTAGATTTTGATCTACCATAAATGTGACTCCCACTTGAACCACGTCCCATTGATCTGCCTCTCATCACATCCAAGGCTTTCGCTGGTTGTGAATTTGCCAGCCTATCTTCCTTATTTTTTTGTCGACTCTCTTATTCTAGAATAGCAACTGCAATATTGTCGAAGACTAGAGTGTCTGTGTTGTTTGTTAAATTTATGACGAGTTGATGATACGAATCTGGTAGACTTTGGAGTAGGAGTTCTGCACGTTCACTTATTTCTATTGTGTGCCCCAATGATGTGAATTAAGAAAATAGAGTATTTAAAGTATTTAAGTACTCCGTCATCGAAGTGGATTCTACCATGCATAAAGTGTATAGTTTCCTCTTTAGAAAAAGTTTTTTGTGGAATGATTTGACCTCGTACAATTTTGTGAGCTAATTACATATTTCCTTCGAAGTCTTCTTTTCCTCTATGTTGGATAATACTCCATTAGTTAAAGCTAGGTAAAGATTAGTTACAACATTCCCATCCATCTCGTTCCACTTTTTATTTGTGACTCCAGCTGGCCGTCAAACAATTATCTTTCCTCAAGATTGCTTTTATCTTCTGCTTTCACAATGAGAAATTGCTCCCGTTAAATTTTTTAATGTTGTACTTTTCCACCATTACTTCTATCACAACCGCTTTATGAATAGTGCTTTTGATAGGGTGAATAATATTCTAACTTATCTTTTGATGTGGAGGATCCACTCTTGGTGGCAACCACAGAGCATACAATAAGTAGATATACACACCCAAGGCTGACTCTAATACCACTTGTTAGGAACAATTAGGACTTGGACAGAGTAAGGTCACTGCTAAAACAAAACTAAAAATATTGAAGATAAAATAGACAACAAATTTTACGTAGAAAACCCCTAAATTAGAATATTAAAGATAAAATAGACAACAAATTTTACGTAGAAAACTCCTAAATTAGGATAAAAACCACGAGCAAGAATAGAATATTTTTACTACTTAAAAACTAGATAATTACAAGGAGAAAAACTAGACTCACAAAATATACAAAATATTTTGTCTCTCTTTTCACTCAATCTTGTTTCTTTTCTCTGTTAATGGGATAATTTGCTTTCTTCATCTCTTGCCTATTTATAGGCAGTGTAGGATGGCTGGCCATTTAGGCAGCTATCCTTGAATGTTTTTTTTTTAATTTCAACTTTGGTAGGTGCCTATCATTTTTGACAGAAGAAAAATATAAAAACTTTTCATTAATAAAAAGAAATTCCGATCTAGGATAGGAGTGAAACAAACGATCACAAATGGAGAAGGAGAAAAGAATAGCTGGAAAAAACTTCCCTATCTGAAAGATAATTATCTAACATATAGATATTTCGATATAGTAATAAGAACATAAGCATTATAATTAAAACACTCATTTAAATTTGATTATATTTTTTAAAACATTTGTCAGACTCGAACTGATGACTTCCACTACGTCAAGGTGACACTTTACTGCTAAGTTATTTCCCTTCCCTTGTCCCATCAAAAAATAGATTTGACTAATCTAAGGCAAAGGATCGAGAAATTTAACGCCACTATTCTTGAACAACCTGGAATCCGGTCTTCTTTTCACACTATTATGGATATGAAAAAATTTGGATTTGATTGTATCTTTTAAGAAGAATCTTATTTCCGCTCCATAAGATTATTATTAATCTTATCAATTGGTCATTATATATTATTTATAGATAATATCATTAACTAGATTTTAATAGTTAATGATAATGAAATATTACACTTGTTAACTCATCATGTATGTCCTTTTATTATCTTAATAAATTTTTTGTATATTTTCATATTTGTCCAATTATTGGTGTGATAAATATTCGATGAGAACTTATAATTATATATCTATTAGGAATATAAGACCTCTTGATTACCAAATCAATCTTTGAGTATATTTTGTATGTTTTATTTTACGTTATATCTCACAACTAATCTCTTTTGATCTCATTTATTTCATCTTGTTATAAATGTATTAAATAGTTGATGACCACCTTTGAATACCAAATTTCTTATACAAGTTAACAATTAAAAAATGACCTTCATTCTTAATTTTCTTGAATTAATTTAATTTGCTTTTCTAAAATTGTCTCATAAGATGGTATCAAATATAATTTTTTGTTAACATTCTAAAATGGCAACCTCAAATTTAATTTAAAAGAATTAGACAAGAGTCTCAAAGTTATATTAAGAAGCTCATTTACCTTTAGGGTCTCACACAATGTAAGTTAGAGATCTTTTGACTTACATCAATCTCTTGTATGGTCATTTTTTTGCACATGTGGTAAGGGTAACGTATTAAAGTATTAACTTTAATTAGTTTAGAGCGTATGTTTTTTTATATATACAATACTATATAGATGTTGGTTTATATATACTTAATGTATAACCTAAATTTACTCATCTACTCTTAACTTTATCTTTTATAAATCTCATATGGCTTCTTAAGATAAATTATAATGACTATATGATTATTCCAATCCAATTTCTTTTTGACTTATCATTTAAGTTGGCATTAGCGAATTAAGTTTTTTACTTTAGCTCTTTATTATCACCTTGATAATAAACTTAAAACCTGTCTCTTCTCTAATCATCACAAAGACTAGAGTCGATTGACAATGTGAGAAGGTTAATCTTTTATTTGTCTAATATACTTTTTAATTCATATAAAAAAAATGTCATACAAAGTATGCATATTTCAGAATCATGTATTAAGTAATTCTTGTTGATAAAAAATCTCAAATCATACTTATATTTGAACATGACATACATTAAATAAACATAAATGAATAAATGTCAATTAATTACATTTCAATATCTACGTAATCCCAGTGACTTCATATATCCAATGTATGTATTGTCGGGAATTGATTTTGTTATTGGGTATGCCACCATATCTTATTTTGTAAATGATATAGTTGCATGAGGAGAAGTAGACAGGAAGCATATATCTACATAAGATATATGCTTCTTGTCTACTTCTCCTCATGTAACTATATCATTTATAAAATTATATTTAGTATTTATACACTTAATTTTACTATAAAATTTGTGGTCTTTTGTATAAACGATTGTTATTTAACTGTCATAGTTGATTGATAATACATCAATCTCTTTTTAAATGTCTAATATAAATTCAACTTTTATTGTAGATATAATAATACATGATTGTTTCTTACTTTTCCATGATGTAACATCGTTATTAATAAGAAAAGATATCCAAAGGTAGATTGTATCTCATCTAGACCTCATCCTTAGACTATATTAATATACACTTATATATGTAAGTCATTGCCTTAATACAATGACCAATGAGTAGTATCTCTTGGATACCTCAATATTCTTTTTACTACTTTCTAATGTACTTGTCCAAGATTTGATTGATATCCCCGTTCCAATAATGAAACAAATATATGGCATTATACACATTATGGTATAAATGAGAATTCGAAATTCGTTGGAGTAAGGATTTTTCTTCATTTGTTCCCTTTTTTGTGGCGTAGATGGGCAAAACGTCTTGTTGACGCCTTTGCCTTTAGCAATATGATTATTTATTTGTTTGCAACCTTGCAAACAAAATCATTCTAAAATATTTTGAATATAAGTCATTTGAGAAAGTGGCAATATTCATTTTGAACAACCTCTTAAAATCTTAACCAATATTATGAATACCGTATCGGACTCGGTGCTAGATTGAGTTCTGGTACGGTACTATACTAGTATCGGTCAATATCGGATACCGTTTTGGGTAATTTTTTAAATTTATGAAATAGTTCCTTAAGTTTTTAAAATTTGCAAAATAGTTTATTGGTATATTGTACAGTTGTACTATATACTTTACTAGTTTATTGTTTACATCAACCCTATTTTAAAAAATCATAATAATAAATAACAATGACAATTAATATGAAATAACAATAATTTTTAAATATTTCACATATAAATATAACCACAATTAATATAAACAAAGAAAATCACCATCATACAAATATAAAATTAATTAACTAAATTCAATACTCAAATATTAAAAATAAATTACAAATATTAAGAATGTGTCAATTAATGATTTAAGTTTTTACAATTCTACAAATTTTGATTATCAATTTTACAATTTCACATTTGATTATCAATTTTATATTTAGGTTTAAATGTTGATTATCAACTTTCAATTTTACATTTAGGTTTAAATACTGTGAGCAATTCCATTCCAAAATAAAACCAATTCACATAAATGCAAATCCAATACCGTGAACAATCCACAACCAACACAAAGGACAAAATTCACAAATGACAAAACACAACATTTCAATTCCAACATTCCAACCAAATTCAGAATTTCATATACGCTCATACGGTCATACAGATACACCTACCCAACCAATTCAGATGCCGAAACATTCATCACAAAACCAACATTGATCCATCATCCAACCAACCCTAAACAATCATTCATTCCAACATTCCAATCCAACACAATAAAAATTGCAATGAATCATGAAAAAATTGAAATAAGAAAAACCAAATCACTTGCTTTGCTTCGCGTTGCTTCAGGTCTTCGAATTTTCGGGTTGCCTCTTCAGGTCTTCGGGATGGGTCACAGGTCAAGGCGTCTCTAGTGGCTTCCCGAGTAGATCAAGTGGAGCTATGACCTTCGGTGAGGTGTGTAGCGGTGGCATCTTCAGTGCAGTGTAGTGGTAGCTTGGTGCGATGTAACGGTGCAGTGTAGCAGGAGGAGCCGAGGAGGATGACGCAAGGAGGAGACCGAGAGATAGAGATTGGAGTCGGGGAGGGGAGAAGCAGAGACGACGGCGACGGTGAGATGAGAGCGTGAGAGTGAGAGTTGAGAGTGAGAGGCTGAGTGAGAAGTGAGTAGACAGAGATGAAGAGAAGAGTCAGGGGTGGGGTGGCATTAGTTTTAAATTTTAAATTTTGCAAAATGGTCCTCGGTCTTGGCCGGTACCGATCGAAAACAACCAATACCAATTGGTATTTGAGGCTGGTACCGACAAAACGGATACTATACTATTTTTCGGCCGGCATGGTACGTACCGGCCAATACTGTCCGATACGGTACGCTATCCATATCCTTTTTCTTAACTCTAAGAATATAGCAAGATTCAACAATTTCTTTCTATCTCAAATTCATATACAACTAATCTTTGATTTGCTTAACAAACTCACAGTTATTATAAGTAATTAAAATGTTATTCACATATAAAGATAAAATTGTAAATTTAAATTTACTTTGGATATCTTAATACATACATAGTGCTCATGAAAAAACGTATACCACTGCCTTAAAGATTGCTTCTAATCATTAATCCATTTTAACGATATAGTTTATTACTACTAGATTTTAAATATATTAAATAAATATTAAAATTTAATAATTAGTAATTCATATTAATTTAAATAAACAATTTAATAAATAAAACGACTCAAACAAACTTATAATATTTTTAAAATACTTACAAAAAATTCTAAAATTTATGTACATAATGTTAGGAATATCACAATTAGCAAAAAAAATTGAAAAGTTGAAATTTGAAAAAGAAAAAGAAAAAGAGTTTACTTACCAATCAAGTCCACTTTTTAAAAATAATTATAGCCTTTTTCTTGTTAATACTTTTTACAATTACTTTAATTAAGTATACACTTGTAATGAATGTGAAATTATTACTTACCAATCAAGTCCACTTCCATTTTTTTATTAACAAAAACATCTCCAATCATATCACTTAAAAGTGAAAACCATCCTAATTCCTAAATGCTCTCTAAGGCACCGTTTGGTTACCGTCCTCGGACGCGAGGACGGATGACGAGGACAGAAAGTTCTGTCCTTCGGGGCGTTTGCCTGCCGAGGACAGAAATTTTTGTTCCGTCCTCAGAGGACGAAGACAAAATTTTTTGTCCCTCTCAAAACTGAGGTACAGAAATTCTTGTCCGTAGGACAAGACGAACAAAAGTCGGAAATACCCTCGTCTTAATACTGAAACCGAAAACATCCATTGAACATCAACGTCCTCCTTCGGTCATCTTCGTCTCGACTGTGCGCGGTAAGTAAAATTTCTATTCTTGCTTTATCTTCGCTTTGGTTCTCCCTTCCATGTACGCATATGGGTGTACATTTTCTCCACCGAAGATTTTCTCCATAAGTTGGTCATTGTTTGCGTCTCTGCGTCCAGATTTGTTTGTGGTCCGTCTCCACCGAACGTCGGCCTTCGCCAACCCAGCCTGCTACCAACATTCCTCTCTTCTGGGTAAGACATTCATCCCACCGTCTCTTGTTTTCTAGATTGCTATGGGTGATGGGATCCGATTGGGTGTGGGAAATGGTTCATGGAGTTTCTGCTTTGTTGATGGATGTCGATTGGGTAAGGGAGGGATGGGTATCGATTGGGATTAGGTAATGTTATTAATGGGTTGTTCGAAGCTTTTTGAATTCGGTTGTAGGATGTTCCTTGTTTGGTGTATGACGTAGGTCGATTTGTTTTAACTTTGTGGTCTCTTCTGGTTTCACCGTTTTGTGTACTGTTTGTGTTCTAAAATCTCACCGGCAGTTTAATGCTTCTTTTCATTTTCTTTGTTTATCTGGGTTTTGCTCTTCACTCCAAACCTCTTCCCCGTCTACATGAAATCTTTTTTTTTTTCAGAACTTGATTTAGTTTCTCTGCAATTGCTTTTCCTTTGAAATGCTCGATTCTAGGTCACTTGAGTTGGTTTAAATGGAAAGCCTGTAGGAAAGAGAAAGTGGTCGTACCAAGTTCTTGTTTTTCAATTGAGAAAGTGGATATTTGAAGCACTGAAGTAGACAATGGTTGCTGGTTTTAGGTTCTCACCCATGAGGCTATGGTCCTTCTTTTTGGACATATTAAGAGGAACGTGAAAAATCTATTCAACAACCATTGTCTGCGATGCTAATTGATTTCTTGGTTTTCAACTCAATCCCATCTCATTTCATGTTATTTGCAATCTTTCACAAGTTGGATCTTTGTGTGGTGTTCTTCTCGGCTGCGAAAATGCACGGTCGGCCTCGCAAACCCTTTAAGCCGGAGGACGAAGCAGCATCCGTTGCTAAAGCCCAGAAACTGAGAGCCCTCCAATCTCAATTCCTCTCCAATCATCACCACAAAAAGTATTGGCTAAATATTCATATTTCCTCCAGAAATGGTTCAACTAATCAAAGCTAAACTGTTAGTGGTTTTCTTTATTTTTATTCTTCTCTGTTGTAGTTATACGCAGGAAGCTGTACAGTTAAGCGCCGAGCTTCTCGAGATCAATCCGGAATCTTACTCGGCTTGGAACTACAGAAAACTTGCTGTTGAATATAATTTGACTCACTCCGCCTCAGATCCGGACTTGGTCAAATCCATTTTTTTTGAAGAACTTAGATTGGTACCGTTTCCTTTTTCTTTCTGTTTGAACTTAAGTACTTGATAAGTGGAAGGAAAAGCTGAAGCTTGAAAACAGAATTATGATTATTGCTATTTATATGTACTGCATTTGTTTTGAGGAATTAATTTGATGTTAATTGTAACAGGTGGAGAATGCATTAAGACAGAATTTTAAATCATATGGAGCCTGGTATCATCGGAAATGGGTGCTAAGCAGAGGGCATTCTTCAATAGAGAAGGAGTTGCGGCTCTTGGACAAGTTCCAAAGTCTTGATTCTCGGAATTTTCATGCTTGGAACTACAGAAGGTTATAGTTTTCATTAGTGATGTCAAGTTCTACGTTGGGTATATCAACTTACTTACTTTAGTTCCTTTTTTCTTCTTTTTCCTGCTTTAAGGTTTGTGGCATCATTGATGGATAGATCAGAAGAGGATGAATTGAAATACACCCAAAGTCTGATTGATAAAAATTTCAGTAATTATTCTGCATGGCACAATCGGAGGTGTGATCATTTTCCTCTTACAGGTGCAAGCGTCTGAAGTTGATTGAGTTTATGAAAAATGGTCTTGATTGTTGATTTTACAATGACTCTTTGGAGTTTTCTCCTTTTATTCTTGCTGTGACACCAGTGATAAATTGGTAATAAGGATCATTTCTATCATGGGAGATGGTTTGTTTCCATTCAAGCATTGAATTTCTCTCGTCAAGTAATTTGAGGAAGAATTGACAGGGAGACATACCAATCATTTTGGGGAGTAGGAATTAGTTGAGATAATAAAAAGTAGATATTTGATGAACCTTCCTTTTTGGATCTTTGAAAGTTTATTTTCATCCTGAAAACATTGTTTAGGATTCAAGTCTCTTGTAGGTTGACAAATAAATCTTATGATTGGTGATCCTGTTTAATTTAAACAAGTTTTGGTGTAAATGCTACTGGTTAATACTGCATGCAAGATTGGAACGTCAACAGTTCAAAGCCTCCATTGTAGACATCATTTTGCCATATCCCAGCCCATCCTTCTTAAATGGTCTTATTTCTTTCACACATGCTTGCTAGTGTACATCTGTCAGTGGGAACTCTATTATTAGATATTTGCTAATAAGACTTTAGGGTGTCACTATTGTCTCTAGTGTTTGGGTAGAGACATTTATTATGTTCTTTACCTAATTGACTAAATTTTGCAGTGTACTCCTGGCTAATTTGATGAAGAAAAGATGTGAAGGATTTTCTCAAAAAGATGAAGTTTTGACTAGAGAATATGAATTAGTACGTGAAGCTCTGTTTACTGATGAAGATGATCAAAGTGGTTGGTTTTATCATCTTTGGCTTCTTGATCAAACTGTTAAAGTTGAGTCTCTTCTGCTGGTTGCTTCATGGCCTGCTCATGGTTCTGATGTTGCTGTATTGAGAGAGAGTTGCATGGATGGCTTTGCTTCGTCCTCATTCAATGTGTTGCAATTTAATTCTAAAACATTTCCTCTCGTTGTTTATTTTAATGAGGCTGTAGAAGGTGTAAATTCATCCACAGTTACAGTTTCATCTAAATTGAACAAAGATAAGGATCTTATCTGGAAACCTCTTTCATCAAATAATTCTCGAACTGCCCAAGTTTGGGTTGCACAAATAGATCTCCCAAGTACACAGCTCCAATCTTCGGAAGCTTATCCTTTTGAAGTAACCATTGGTCAATCTCAAGGAATCACTTCTGTAGGTGGTTTTAGCTATAATTATGCTACCCGACTTGCATTTTCAGTGTGTCTACAGCCTCCGAGAAAAGAACATACTGAAGGATCAGTTTCAGGGAAGATAGTTTGGAGAGATGAAAACTTTCATGCTTTTGAGCCTTGCTTTGTGGAACCAAATCTCATACTTCCTATTGATCTCTTAAGCATCAATAGTGAACAGGATCCAAAAGCTTCAACGTGGCAAAAAGAAATCTTAGATGAGGAGATAAAAAACTTCCGTGAATTGTCAGACTGGTAAAGCTGTTTTATTTGGTTGGAAGTTTGAATTTTAGGATTATTACTAATGCTATATCTTCTTTGTCATGTTTTTGTAGTAAAATTGGGAAACTTACACTTGCGAGGCTGTTGACAGCTTATGATGCACTGACATCTTACAAATTAGCACATTCTGAAGAAGTTCTTAAAATATATAGTGACTTGATGAAGTTGGATCCATCACATTCTCAATACTACAAGGATGAATACAGTTTGGCTTTATTGAGACAGGTGATCTGCTTAAACATCAGCTTCTTAAAAGCCAAGAAACCATGCTTTTTTAGATTCAGATTGTGCTAAGTAATCATGTTCTGATTCAGATTCAATGGTTAAACAATTTATCAATCTGAAAGTTTGTACTTCTTAGTGTCCAAATCTTCCTTTTCTGGCTGGTTACCTGGATGAACTATTGCAATAAAGTATATAAATCAGTCTATGAATCAATTTTTTCCCCTCAAAATCCTAATAATTTTTTGTTTACTGCATATTTTCTTTTCATGATAAATTTCATTTATGCACCTGGTGTGCTCCTTATATTTGCAGATCTAGATTGATACTTACAGATGTCAACTAAACAAATAATTGGTGTTGCTGACACCTTAATAGGTGAGCAGATTCTCATTTTTTAATGCTTCTGCAGGTAACTTCTGATAGGGAATCTCTGTTGTGTCGCTGTGTTAAGTATATGGGCTCAAGTTCATTGGACGATCACCATCCAATTTGCCTTCGACTCCATAAGTTTTCATTATCACGGATGGGATCTTTTGAGAGATTGTTGTGGGTCCAAATGTTAGACCTCAGCCAGAATGAACTTCGATCAATTGAAGGTAGATTGATTTCACTAGTTCAATAGTCTTAAAAGGATTTCTTCAGTCTGAACAGCTGCTGCTTGTACATTTTTCTTGAATTCATATCCATGTTTGCAGTATATCAATTCTTCATTGACATCATGATATGATAATTTATTCAATTAGGTTCTTAGTTTCCTTAAGAATGCAATATCTAGGGCGCATAGTTTGAAGTTTTTGAATTATTTAATAATTTCCAGTTCATAACTACAAATGTTCTATCATATGCTTATAAACTATTATGTATTTAATTTGTGACAGGACTGGAGGCCATGCAACTTCTTGCATGCTTGAATTTGAGTAAGAATAAAATTGGTAGTTTTACGGCTCTAGGACCTTTGCAACAGCTGAAATCGCTACAAGTTCTGGATATTTCACATAATGAGATAGGCACCCACTCTGTTGACACAACAAGGTACTTGTGCCCTTCTCCTTTGTCTCATTCACTTGGTAGCGAGTGGAATCAGGATGATAGTCTGATTGATGGTGACTGTGTGACAAGTTTCTGGGAAGCATTTCTTGTTTTAAAAGGCTTGAAATTGACCCAACTGGATGTGGTGGGGAATCGTATAGCTGATGAAAGATTTTCACAGTTTCTGGTTAAGGTTCTACCCGCCCTCAAGTGGCTGGACGATGTACAATTAAAGTAGTTTTGATTGACAGTGAGGTTAACCTCTTCTGTTCTTGTTTCTGCTTTTAATTCTTATCATGTGTAAAATAATTAATTGTCTTGAGATTTGAGCATCAAGATGTAATTTGGGATATGTTGAGCAAGTCATTATGTGAATGGCAATGTGATGGGAGTAGCCTGAACACTAAATCATATAGACCTAGTTGGAGAAACATGCAGGGAGAAACATGATGGGTTTGATTCATCTATTGGACGAAAAGTAAAAATTGCTTGTTGATGGGGTATATCATATCACAATTTTGACATACTACAAGTGAGACTGCCCAAAATAGCATGGAGGTTGTTGCACTTTAAAGCTCTTGCAACCAAGGATATGGATACCGTACCGTACCGGTCGGTACATACCGTACCGGCCGGAAAACGGTACCGGTACGGCTATCAAAATACCGGTCAAAAATTTCGGTGGGTATCGGCCGATTTCGGTCGGTACCGGCTGGTACCAACAATTCCGGTATTTTCCGGATCATTTCGAAAAATTCGAACTCCCCAGGGACCAAATTGCAAAAAAAAAAAATTACCATATACGTGCGATTCTG
>JANITX010000010.1:47570227-47583333 GCA_027564395.1 Erythroxylum ulei | reverse complement strand
TTGTTAAGAATAAGTTCTCAACAGTGGTTTTGAAAATTTGAAATTTTTGTAATACTTGAGACTTATTATCTAAAGAACTACAATAGATTTACTATCTTGCTTACGTCTACAGGGCCCTTACTCAGCTTACTATTTTCACAGAACTACAATAGATTTACTCAAGGCTTTATTGAGCCGACAACACTTAACTCTTGACACTATTTCTCAACCTCACTTCTCGTGAAAGAATTTCACACCCAATAACACGACCGACTCGTGTAAACCTTGTTAGAGGATTTTTCTAAACGACTTTTAACAAAAGATAATTAAAAGAAATAACTCCAGTAATCAATCAACTAAGAACAAAACAATGATATACTTGAGATTTGAAAAAAAAACTTCCCTACAGTTTCAGCTTCCTGAAATACATCCAAATAATTGTCCACCAGTTGGATTGATTCATGCCAGCTTCATAAAAAGACCACAGGTACTCAATTAACCAACAATACACAACAAAACCATGCATGCAGCACTCAACTATCTTCCAGTCGAAAAACCCATTGTCCAGCTTCAACAATTCCAATTAAACCATATGAGACACTACACCCACCATGTATATTTCACGTACAAACCCAGAAGAACAACTCTTGGAATTTTGAAGTTAACCCATGGTATATCTCAATATGGAACACATGTACGACTTTTGATATATCTTTTCCAGATTTCAATTAACTCACACTACACCTTTTATCCAACCCACATCAAATCCACCTCTGCCATTGATAAACACATCTATAATACTCACCAGCAAGAACTCTTGACCAATAGGCAAAACAAATTTCCCTTATCTTTTATCCACAAAATCTAGCAATACACAATTCAATTATCAACGTGATATACCACAAATCTGTTAGAGAATAGACTTCAATATTATGTAAGATTCTTTCACAACTATGACTGTAACAACCACATCTTTTTAAATCTCATTCCAATTAATGTCTTGTATATCCAAATAATAAATAAGATGCCAAAACTAAATAAAAAGATATATACAATATATCTTAATACCATGTATATGGAAAACATTTAGAACCAAAAACTCGAAGTGATATGTAGTTAGGATGAATTCCATGTAACATGAAATATGGAGTGTCAAGCTGAAGAGATAAAGATGGTAACCGATTAAGAAGAAAAACTACTGTCGTAAAGGCTTATACCCATAAAAAAAGAGGTGCATGACTATGGAACAACATTGTCATACCCAATTCGCATATGGTTTTGTGTCTTCTCTTAATTATACATGTCTGCTCCAAAGTGTAGGGGCTTAAAATCTGATGAATAATTCCTGTCACAAGAAAATGTAATGATAATCTAGAGTGAACAAATCCTCCTCCACCATCTGAGTGGAAGATTTTTATTTTCTTATTGAATTATCGTTCAATATATTGTTCAAATGCTAAATAGGTAATTAAAAAATCAGATTTATGTTTTAATAGAATAATTTAAGTATAGTTGGAAAAATCGTTAACTAAACATACATAAAATTTAAACTTGCCAACAAATAAAATAGGGGCAGGTCCCCACAACTCACAATAAATCTTATCAAAGATACCAGAACTTGAATGTTCAAAAGGAGCAAAAGGAAGTTTACTTAATTTTTCTAATTGACAACTATCACAAAAATGTTCAATCTGTTAAGGACCTTGAACTTCAATTAATCTTTTATTTTTTAACAACTAAACTCCTATATTTTTGAAGTCTTCATTTTATTAAAAGTTATTAAAAATTTTGTCAATTAACTGAAATTCCTCAACAATACACCTCAATAGTTGTACATGCATAATTATTTTCATTTCTAGATAATAAATTATATATCCTTTATTTTAACTGAAATTGTAATTCATGTTATTTCTATTTATTCGTTGAACTGTATATAAACTCCACTTAATTTGAAATTAATTCATTAACATTAATCTTGTTACCTTTTCCATATCAATATTGACATTTTTCTAAAAGCAACGCGCATTAATGAGATTTCCGTTGTCATTTTGTGGGCCGACTTAAAAAGGAAGACAACACGATGTTCTAAACTCATCCATAAACGGTTCATGTAAACTCCAAGCGTTTGGGAATAAAAGTCTTGACAAGTTGATTAATCTTCGTTTGGTAATGTCACAATCCTACGTACTATTCTGTTATGAACCACGAAAATAATTATAGATATTTTTGGTTCTTGACAAGAGGTATATTATGAAACGTAAAATGTGGGGTAAGAAACAAAAGAGTTGAATTTTAAAAGTGATTATAGAATTTGAATTTATAAATTTATTATAAGAATTATTATAAGGATGAGTTATGGGAATTTTTTATTATTTTAATTTCAATTATCACTTTTTCTTTTATCATAATTAGACATCTTAATATATTAATTAAAATATGTTCTTTATCTCACGGACCTAAGTCACGGAAATAACTTCTTTGTAATACGTAAAAGAAATGTTGTGAAAAATTAATGACCCTCTTTTAGCTCTTGAAAAATTAAAACTATTTTGTAGTTTTCACTTTTTGAAATAAACTCTTAATAGCTGGTTGCATGAAGGATCGTTCCGAATGATTTTTACGATTATTTTTAATAATGGAAAATTTTTAAAATTGGGAATTTAATTTAAACACGAGCCAAGTGTAGAATGAAGAATGCTTCGATTGCTTGATCGCATAAGCGTTACGTAGCTACTGACATCACCGCCTATTTTAATTTGTGAACTTGCGCAAATTCACTTATTAAATCAAATAAAAGAAAATCATACTCCAATGATTGAGAACGCAAAAGGATTCTGACATACAAGGACTGCCACGTGTACATGTACAAGAAGCCAAACGCAACCGTCTTCTATTTATCCTACGCACGACCAGACATGAGTCACATAAACACCGCAAAGAAAACATCAGAATCTCGATTATAAATAGGTCCGATTCCTCTTTCTTGTTCTCAAATACCTGCAACAACGCAACAACTATCAAAAATTAGCAATTACTTTCTGAAAAAGCCAAACCAACAATGGCGGAAGAACGCAACCACACTCCCCATGTCGCAATTCTACCGACTCCTGGGATGGGTCATCTCATCCCACTCGCCGAGCTAGCGAAGCGGCTCGTTGATCAACATGACGTTTCAATCACTTTCGTTGTTCCGACTGATGGTTCTCCTTTGAAAGCCCAAAAATCGGTTCTTGAATCGCTCCCTAGCTCCGTCAACTCCATATTCCTTCCTCCAGTTTCATTTGATGACGTGCCTAAGGATACCAAGATAGAAACCCTAATTTCACTCACTGTGGTGAGGTCACTTCCTTCTATTCGAGAGGTATTCAGGTCTTTGATTGAAAGAACGAACCTGGTGGCTTTGGTTGTTGATCTTTTTGGTACAGACGCTTTTGATGTTGCTCGAGAATTCAACGTCTCTCCGTACATTTTCTTCCCTTCTACAGCTATGGCTCTGTCTTTGTTTCTTTATTTGCCGGAGCTTGACGAGAAGGTTTCATGCGAGTACAGAGAGCTTGAAGAACCCGTGAGAATTCCTGGATGTGTGCCGATTCACGGCAAAGAATTGCTCGACCCGGTTCAAGACCGAAAGAATGACGCTTACAAGTGGGTTCTTCATCATACTAAGAGGTATAGACTTGCAGAAGGAGTTTTGGTGAATAGCTTTATGGACCTGGAAGGTGGAGCTTTAAGGGCCTTGCAAGAAGAAGACTCTGGTAAGCCTCCGGTTTACCCTGTCGGACCGCTTGTAAATATGGGTTCAGACAGTGGGTCCGAAGGGTCAGAGTGCTTGAAGTGGCTTGATAATCAGCCACATGGCTCTGTCTTATACGTTTCATTCGGTAGCGGGGGGACCCTCTCTTACGACCAGATAACTGAATTGGCTTTGGGTTTAGAAATGAGTGAGCAAAGGTTTTTGTGGGTGGTGAGGAGTCCAAACGATAAAGTTGCTAATGCCACGTATTTCAGTGTTCAGGGCCAGAATGACCCTTTCAATTTCTTACCCAAAGGGTTCTTGGATAGAACCAGAGGGCGTGCTCGGGTGCTTCCATCTTGGGCACCACAGGCACAGGTGCTGAGTCATGGCTCAACCGGAGGGTTTTTAACCCACTGCGGTTGGAACTCGACCCTCGAAAGTGTGGTGAATGGTGTGCCACTAATCGCTTGGCCACTTTACGCTGAGCAGAAAATGAATGCCGTCATGTTAAAAGAGGACCTCAAATTGGCACTGAGACCTAAGGTCAATGAAAATGGCCTCATTCTACGAGAAGAAATCGCCGATGTTGTGAGGGGTCTAATGGAAGGCCAAGAAGGGAAAAGGGTACGCAATAGAATGAAAGACCTAAAAGACTCAGCAGCACAGGTCCTAAGTAAAGATGGGTCGTCTACGAAGGCGCTCTCGGAGGTGGCTCTCAAGTGGAAAAACCGAACATGCACTTAGGAATTATTCGAACCTTTACCATGTCCTAGATTCGTAACATATTTGTCAGATATGTTGTCTCTCCCTTCTTATGCTATTCCTCTGTTTATCAGCTATATTTTTCTCTTCCTTTTGTCGTCTTGTAATACCCCAATTACGTTCTGGTCGTATAATGTATGGATTTTAAAATGCCTACAGTTCATAAGCAAAAATCACTTTCTAAATATGTATAAATGGAGAATTAGGTGAGGACAGCAGACCACAACAGCACAAGAAAGAATAGCATTAATCCTAATGGGCGTGGACCCAACTACTATGAATTTAGTTGCATCACAATAATGTCATGTGCAGTGGACTCAAGTGAGGTAGGTGGCTACCATTAACTCTCATGTTTTCTCTCCCTATCTTACCTACAATCACACGGTTGATTTCAGGAATTTGATATCAGAGTGGTGGTGTTGTATGATCTCAGTTAGAGATGTTCTTCCTGAATCGATATTATTATCGTAATTACCGGTATGAACTTGACAGAATGACTTCTTGTTCTTGCTGATGGAGCATTGTTCAAGCTTAGACATGGAATCCGAATTTATGATCCCCTGGAACAGTCAATCTCGGAGTTATCTGTGTGTATGTGTATATGAAAGGAGGAGATTTGAGTGCGCTCCTTCCAACTTTTTCTTTTCACCTATCAACTTTGCACAATAGTTCTTGTCGCTGATTGCTATAGCTTCAGCACCACAAAAACAAGGAGAAAATAATTCGATTCTAGATAAGCCCGACTGACTTTCCGTCCTTTAAAAAATCGCTGTCCAAAAAGATAATTCCAAAAAAATTAACCGAAACTTTTCGTCTTGATGATTATGTTTTGAACAATGATTTTAGACCATAATAAATAATTAATTATAAGTAATTACATTATTTCAATTACTTAGAATTAACGACAACACTCAGCAGAAATACGGATATTTGATAGATGAGACATGTTAAAACTAGCTTCTAGAGACTTGTTTGTAAACAACATGCTTACCTACGGCCAGCATCATCGTGAGTGTCGCCATGTGGGTCCTCATATGAACACTGGGGAGCCATGTTTAAATTTGTCCCTTAACCTTAAGGTCCACCAAGGAAACGTCGCGTTAGAAAGTCAAACTTGGTGGTCTGTTGATTTTGGCTTGAGCCTTATTTAACAAATTACGAAATATTTTAAACACTATCAAGTAAACAATACAAGTAGATAATCTAAAATTACGATTAATAATTTTTGGTCTAATGAAACACGTAAGCTTCTAGACCATTTGAAGGTGTCAAACTACTTAGCCTTCACTGTTGTCATACTTTGGTTTGTTCCTAACCATATTAAAGATAAATTTAATAATTACGAAAGCAAGTGACCAAGATTCTTATTCTGGAATCATTTAAAAATAAATACTCACACATTGTCCAAGTTCATGCCATGATGACGGTCGAAGTTCATCGGAAAAACTTTAATATTTATACAAAGTTAAATGTCGGTTGTACGGATGTTGACTAACCATAAAGAAAAAAATTAGATATGAGTCACAATAATGAATTTAGGATACTTCCAATTAAACGATTTTGGTTTTGAGATTTGCGAATATGACTAAACATCTTGCCAAGGGAAAGTTGTACTAGACCTTTACAAATTAAGACCGATCACCTAACGTAATTATTCTAGTTCCAGTTGTATGAGCCTTCATTTCTCAACCCATCAAAAATTAAATGGAAATTATAGTGTTGTAAGTTTTTAATTCATTTGTTTGAAATGTATAATTTGTGAATTATTATATGTATTTAAATTTGAGAAAAAAATTATGCGTAAATTTCTTAATTTGGACAATTATTATAATTGAAAAAATCAAATTTGATTCGAATTAAAGATAATAAAAAAGTTCAATAAAAAAACTGATTTAATAAGTTAAAGTTTAGCGAGGAAAATAAACCTTAATCAATATGGGTCAATTATATATTAAACATCTAATGGAGAGGCTGAATAAAATTATTATAAATAGCTGATAAGGTCTTTCGCGGCTTAATTAAATAAGTTTGTGGACATTTAATTTTTATAACTTATTAAAAAGCCCGACATTACTAAAAAAGACGTAAAATAATATTAACAACATACAAATATACAACTTCCAAAAGGGTTGTTCGAAATTTGAGAAGATTGTTTTTCTGTTAATACATGAAATTAGTGTTATAAAAACAGGAATAAGTTAGAGAGGAGTAATAAAATAAATTAGTAAATGTCCAATTAATAGAAGTTTGCTGGTAGCTAAATTATGTTGGAGAGGTTTACAAGTCGATTCACGTTTTATAATTTGGAGAGCAGATTGTAGACTTTTCATCCTTCTGAGCCCATAAAAAAGGAAAGACGACAAATGGGGAGTGGTTACTTTGAAATGAATGGGAGGCCGTCAAATATCATACTAATCGAATGCCGGAAGACTCTGTCTAGAAGTCTTATCCAAAGAAATCCAGAAGTTGATTGCTTCTAGATGATATTTACCCGCCAGCAAATTATCCGTCTACCATCTCGTGAAGTTATTATATTAGAATGTGGCCAGTTCGGACCGCCCCAAAACATTCTGCTCGAGTTCACATTCAGAGTGCACGGCTCGAGTGAATTGTCCAACGTCTAGCTCAATTTGATTTTTTAAAAAAATAAAAATGATGTTCTTTTTAATTTTAAATTTTGAATAAGCTAAATTTAACCTAAAGTTCCATCAAATCAGTACAGAACTCGTTGACTCAAGATTGGTTTAACCGGGCTCGAAGTTAAGTGCCACCCATATCGGAAAGTGGTAGCATTTTCAAAAAAGAAAAACTCCTAATTAATATCTTTCATTTGTAGGATGACAGAATAACTTTTAAATAGTAATTAAGGTTAGTAATGAAACAAAACTTTCAATTTCGAAATTAAATTTAACAATAGTTACGAATTGGATATTTAAATTTAATTTTAATTAAATATATTATACTTTGATGATTTTAGATTAGATTAATATAACTTTTAATTATTGATTAAAAATGAATTCAAATATGAATTGAATAGTGATTTTTAACTAATTTTAATCAAATTAAATTTAAATTATTAATTTTAAAACAAAATTAGAAAATTTCTATTGAAACATATAATTATTTGATACTTCTAAAGGAGCATGTATCATTCTAAGATCTTGTTTAGTAAATAGCTTATCAGCCATTTTTTGACACATTGAAAAGTTTTAGCTGTTTGATCATATCAAAACGTTGATAATTAATTGGTTGAATTAGCGAATTGAACTCAATTCGCTAATTTTGAAAACGTTACTATGAGGAGTTTTTCCTTCTAGCAGTTTAGAAATTAAGGGACTAAAAGATTATTATATCCAAAAATTATTACAAATTACTCAAAGAGATAGAGATATAAATTTGAATTAATTTATTCAAATTTTAAAAAGCTAATAATTAAATTAAATTTTTTAAAAATTAATATTAAATTAAAATTTTCAAAAATTAAATACTTTTAGATTTGTTATCTCTAATTATATTATATTATTACTTTTCTATATAGTCGATATTTAGGTGCATTTTTACATTAATATTTGGTATATAATATTATTATCACTTGTATATTATGTTTAATCCAATTCAATTTAATCTAAAGTTAATAAGTCAAATTTAAATTAATTATTTTTATCTAAGTTAAATTTTAAGAGATTAATATAAACAAATTTTCAAAATAATTTTATTTTAATTTAATATTAAAAAACATAGTTTCAAATTTTCAAATTGAAAACATTAAAATTAAAATAACAAAATTTTATATTTCCTTAAATTAGAATTTAAATCGATATTATTTTTACATACTCAATTTCATATTAAGCTTGTTAGTGCTACATGTGAGGAAAAAACTCCTGGTGTGATCCGATCGAACTCATTCTCAAGCTTATTTTTAGTAGCATTTAAGTGATCTCTCAACTTCTTTAGTTGGCCCTTGCAAATCCAAGAGGATCTCAAGAAGTTCTTAATCGAACTCTTTCATATCATTGAGATGATGTATTGAGAGGGTTTTGGATGTTCTTAAGGCTCGATGGAAGATATAGGAGAAAATGATGTGTTGACTTCTTTTGTTCTATATAAATTTTTATGAGAATGTTCAAAGAAATACTAAAATATAAATAGCTAATACTCGTGTCCTTATACATTTTTTTAAATCATACCCTCATAAGTCATTTTACACATAAACAACTAATTTTATCAAACATCTTTAAATCAACAGTTGATGTTATTTGTTAGTCAAATCAATTATATTTATATTGTTAGCTAACCGTTGATAGAATCAGCTAACAGCTAATACAATTTGTTGATTACCAAATAGGGACTAACTCTTCTAAGGAAGTTTCATTCTTAGACTTCAAACCAAGAGTCCTATTAAAGTTTTTTTTGGCTTAAATTAACCTAAGTTAAATAAATAAAGTTTATGTCATCTCATTTATGTTTTATAATATATATATAATTTTATACATCTTAAAATTTGTATGATAGGATTAATTTTGTATCATTTATTATAATAATTTTTAAATTGTCGGATGGGTGACCTGTTGAAATTAGTACATAAATTCAATTTATTAATTAGACACTATTCTAATGTTGAGGTCACGCTCTTTTGGGATTCTACAAAAAATATTCAATAGTAGTTTTTTTAAAAAGGAAAAATGGAATTAATAAGGAATTCAGTATGTTACAACAAAAAGATGATCACGGGTATACCTGATTACATGCATAGAGCAACATATGTAGGCTTATTAACAATCAGATAATTGAGAACGATTAGTTCCTTGACCCCCTGATGACTTCAACAATTAGTGTGTCCATAATTTTGTTCTTAGCCTCAAATCGACGCAAGTTTCTTTCCTTCCAGATGGATTGTGCAGTATGTCCAAGTGCCAATATGAAAATCATGCATTTGGAAGTAAGAATGGATGAATGTGTTGTCGGCCAGTGAACATTGTGAGGAAGTGAGCTCATTGATATATTTCAGCTGCAAAGAGACTTTACATGGTTCCATATTGTGTTGGTTGTTGGGCAAAAAAAAAGACGTGGTCACAGGTTTCATTATGTACTAAACAGGAAGGGTAGGATTTGTTAATGGTAAGGGAAGTCAGTCTATCAGTTGTGTTGAGTTTGTTCTTAATGAAGAGCCAGAGAAGGAACTGGGGAGACCTTTATGCCAGATGATTGAGTGCCAAGCCACCACAGGTTGATTCTACCTTAGCAGGGAGATAGAAAGTTTATTTGACAGTTGATGGAGTTGTCGATCCTTCCAGAAACAAGTATCAGAAGTGAGGGGGTTGGGAGGATAAGAAGCTTGTAGGTGGGAAAAGTTAGCAGAAAAATTCCAAGAGTTCCCACTGATGAACGAGCGGAACTTGATGGATGGGGGGAAAGGAAGGGAGCTTGTAGTAGTGGCCTGGGAAGGAAATAAGGGGTCGTGGCCAGACCAGTTATCGAACCAGAAGGATATCTTTTTCCCATTACCCACCTTACAATGGACATCTCGATGGACCACATCTCTTAAAAGGAGAAGTTGATTAAGAAAATATGACTGCAAGGGATTGATTTTTATTTCCTAGATGCACCATCCACTAAGGAAATATGCTTGGAGCCAGCGGAGCCATAACAATTGTCTGTCATCTAATATCCACTATAGACGTTTAAGAATAAATGCTTGGTTAGTGATTTTTACTGGAGAAATATTTAAACCTCCCTCGTTTTTATGAGCACAAACTTCAAACCATTTCACTTTGGCAATGCCTCTAGCTCCACTGGAATGATTTCATAGGAAGTTCCTGAATATTCTTTCAACAGTTTTGATAACACTTTTGGAGAGGAAGACATGTGAACTCCAATATATATGAAGGGAGTTGAGGATCGTTTTCACAAGCTATAGTTTCCCAACATATGATAGGAACTTGTTCAACCTGGAGTGGATGCGTTTTTGTATTTTTTTAACTAGAGGGATGCAGTCAGCAAACCAAAGACGGTGGGTTGAGATAGGGAGTCCCAAATACAAAAAGGAAGGAGACGTCAACTTCATTTCAGTGGCAGTAGCAATTTGGGCTTCTAAGGATGAAGCACCTTTGGATAAAATGACCAAACATTTTTGGAGGTTGGTTTGTAACCCAGAGAGCTTATTGAAGTGATCCAAAGACTTCATAAAGGTGTTAATAGAATCCAACTTGGCTCTACAAAATAACAAGAGACCATCAACGAATGATAAGTTGGTTAGGCAGATTAGCATATATCGAGAGTAATATTTAAACCATGGATTTGCGACCACTTCCTTTTTAATGATGGAATTCAAAGTCTCCATGCATAGGATGAACAGGTAAGGGGAGATAGAGTCTCCTTGTCTTAGACTATGAGCAGCTGTAAAATAAGGGAGGGGGTGCCATTGTACCAAAAAGTTGCTATTGGAGATGCATTCCTTGATCCAGTTGATGAAGATGCTGGGAAAACCATAAGCTTCAAGCGTATACCATAGAAACTTCCAACTTACACTATCAAAGGCCTTGCGAAAGTCCACTTTGATAGTGCAATTTGGAGCGGATTGAGATATGGAGTAGCCTTTTAAGAGCTCTTAGGCTATCAATATGTTATCTTCGATCTGGCGGTTATAAATGAAGGTGCTTTGGTTGTCACTAATGAGAAATGAGAGAGTGTCCTTTTTGCATCGAAGCTAAAATCCTTGAAATGATTTTGTATAAAACATTAGAGCAAACAATTGGCCTGAAATCACCAAAACATGAAGGGTTAGAACTCTTAGGAATCAGACATAAGAATGTTTTACGGATTTCCTTGAGTAGTCGTCCACTGGTAAAGAATTCCCTCACAACCTCCTTCATAAAAGGTCCAATGATATGCCAAGATGTATGATAGAGGTGAGCATTCAAGCCATCTGGACCAAGGGCCTTCAGTCCATCTATAGAAAAGATTACGTCTTCGATCTCCTTTTCCTTTACAGGTTTGGTTATTAGAGCTGCCTCAACAGGGGTTATCTTTTTAGTGATGATTACGGAGAGCTCTGTAATATTAGCTTATGCCTTACTGGGAGTACCAAATAGTGAGGTGAAGTAGCTAACGACTTCATCTTGGATATCTCTGAGATGATGTAGTTGAACTCCTTCACTATTGGTAAGAGTATCCGGTTCTGGTTCTTTCGGGCCAAGATTGTATTGAAAAAGAATTTTATACATTTGTCCCCGTCTTGAGCCCTTGGAGGGATGCACATTGAGGGCAAGTGCCCCACTGCATCTAAAAAAATTTTATATAAAAATTATTATTTTAAATTTTGATCCGATAAAAAAATTAAAATTTTGTCAGCCCCCCATTATTTTAATTGCTGACAAAAAATAATAATAAAATTATAGATATATTAAGATATCAAATAAAATAAAATCTAAATCCATCCATTTTTATTAAGATTACTATTATTTGGGTCCATGATTTTTTAAATGAAAGCCTACAAATAGAGAGATAAAAACTACATGCTTAATTGGCTTTTTTATTCAAAATTTTTTATACCCTTTTAGCTTCTTCATTACACTACTTTTTATCTTTTTGGTTTCTTCTTCCCCCAACTCCATAAGGACCACAACACCCAAAGTAAAAAACAATAATCTATATTGAACGTAATTATGGAAAGGATTCCCCTACAGGCCCCACCTCGTTCTACTGTTGATATGCCATTGAGGGCTTTAAAATTTGATAGGTAAATTCCCACTTCATCTTGGTGATTGGATTCATTGGCGTTAGCAAAATCTGCTGTGGTGCAGTGCAAAGTGGTTTGATATATATATATAATTTGGATTCTGGACATTTATCTCAAATGAAACAGGAAAGAAGAATCTTTTTGAAATTTTAAAGTGGTTATTGAGTTGGATCCTCTTCTTTTCTTTTTTCTTCTTTTCTTTGGAAGAAGATGTAGTACGTATAATTTAGAGATGAGTTCTTGTAAGTTGTAATATAGTTGGTACAATTTTAATCTTTACATTCTCTTAAACTTTTAGTGAAGACACAAGATAAGATTTCTCAATGAAACTTTTACATGGAGAGAAGAAAATATCAAGGGGAGTTGAACAAAATGATCCATTAGTCTTGGTCTTTTCAGAAGTAAAAAGCTATAACAGATAACAAATTGAAGGTTGACAAGGTAAGGATCAAATTGTTAGAAAATACAAACTTGTAGACGAAAAATCGTAGCATATAAAGTCGTAAAAATGAACAAAAATAGTACTTAAAAATTATAATAAAGTATCCAGCGAATATGTTATGATCAATAGAGATATGACTTCAGAAAATGAGTGTAAAAGCACTCAACAACATTCCAACTCGTAGATGACTTCTGCCTTGTTTGGCAATCATCTGATTACATTAGCTGTTAACTGATTCTATCAGCTGATTTGACCAGCGGATTGCATTAGCTGTTTGTTAGAGATGTTTGATAAAATTAGCTGTTTAGTATTTACTGTTTATGTGTAAAATGACTTATGAAGACATGACTTTAAAAAAATTAGAAGGGTATGAATATTATATATCTTAGTATTTAGTTGAATATTCTTATAGAAATTTAAATTTTAGATATTTAATTCTACAAAAATTA
>JANITX010000010.1:47543604-47555076 GCA_027564395.1 Erythroxylum ulei | reverse complement strand
CAAAGTAGTACCTTATATATGGAATAGATGCTAGGTTTAGGTCTTTACGTAGGTCTTTACGTATGCATGGGAAGTTAGCTCCTGGGCGTGGACCTGGGCCAGGGCCTAGCACAGCCGACCTAACCAATAAAAATACATAGCTCACCATATTATTCACATTTTGGAATAAAAAGTGAAAGTTAGAAAATTTTAACTCCTATTTTTAAAATTTAGATTAATATAATAAAATTGAGTAAAGTTCGAGACTTTTTTAATAATTAGCGCTAATATGTATGACTATTGAAATGAGATATTGCATGTATTCATAATACTAATAATAATTATTATTTAGGTATATAATAAATAAATTGCTAAATATTCATAATAATTATAAATTATGAATTCTAAATATATCATTTAATGAATTAAAACTTTAAAATTAAATAATAAACTCAATTCAATTGATATTTATATTCATATTTATATATTTAACGTATTTTTCCTTTCAAATTATTTTTCTCCAAATTATTAAAATAAGAAGGAATACTCTCATGCGGAACCCTTCGAATTTTCTTAGAAAATTCGTTGAGCGCAATTGAAAAACATGAAGTGGAACAGAAGTGCTTTGATGTAAGAAGCAAGTGCGGTTTTTTTTTTTTTTTGGTGGAAGGGAAACAAGGAAAGTTACGTAACAAGACGGGAAAATTCGGTCCCTGACATATCTTTTAGGAGGAGAAGATGACACTTAATTGGTGTATTTATAAAATAAGTGACTCCAACGTTCAAATGATCAGTATAGTTTGTCAGTCAGTTCATGCATCTATTACTTTTTTGATAAATGTGCCAATAAGTAACAGTTCAATTTTTAGTGAAGAGTTTATGAATACCCCTGATGATGGGGTTGAGCACCATAGATCTGTGGGATGCCGAAGCGATAATAGCTATTACGGCTGTAGAGTCTACTTCTAGTTTGATTCGGTGGTATCCCAGGTTCTACGCAAGTTGGAGTCTTGTAAAGATTCCCCAGAGCTCCACTACTAGTGAGTTGCACCAGCCTAGATTCTATGTAAGTCCTTCAAGCTAGGCACCTGCACTATCCTTAAAGAGACCTCTTACCGTAGTTGTGGATAAGACTCGTTTGTAAGTTCCATCTGTGTTTAACTTTATCCAGCTAGCAAGCGGTTTGATTTAGCTAGCCGTTTGACCCTATTGGGGATGAGAATCGGTAAAAACCCAAAAGTGCCCCCATTTGAACAGTGAAATAAATCTGCATACGACAAAATGCAAGAAATAAGGTAGGCTAAATAAGCTGTTCATCAAATAAGGTCGGATTCCGCAAATGCGGTTGTTAATCAATTGACGGGCCATCAGATTAAGCTTTTGACGCGGCGTAGGTTTCAGACTATAGCTCCCATGAATTAAAAATGTCTGGTTGGTTCTAAGTAATTGCATTGAAAGACCATAAACATGTATCTAAACTCCTGTCAGGTTTAAGTAACCATGGTTTGGGTGGGGTTAGAGTTTGGCCAAGAGGACGCGTGCATCTCATCATTTCTTCTGTCGCTTCTTCCCCAACAAAAAAAAAAAAAGTGGGGTTAAAGGGCATAGTCTTTTACTGATATACTTACAATAATTTATAAAGACTTTATCAAATTCAATTTTAACATAAGTCGCACTTGAGTATGATTAGACCTTTTTGAAGGTGAGCCGTTGCTTCGTATTAATAGTTATTACAAGGTTTTCCAAATCACAAAATCTTTATTCGATTACAAGGTTTTCCGGTTTTCTTCCTTATGAAGAAACGTGAACCGACAAAGACACCATTGAATCCCAGCGACCCCACAATCCGAGGCCATTTTCAAATGGAATGGGTACAAAATTGGGTTAGTTAAGGATTCCGAACGTACGTACTCGTTGAAAAAAAATCCCATTATCATAGATCTTTTAGCCCCACTAGCCTTCATATCAAACTCAAGCCTATTCCTCACAAAAGCTGGTATAAAATCCTAAACAGTTCGTAGATTTCTGAATCATTGAAGTTTTGTGTTCAAATAGCATGAACTTACTAACCTCGCCAATTTCATTTTTTTAAAGAATAAATCATAATAAAATAAGAATAGCTTGAAACATTTCTTTGTATATTATTTCAAAAATATTAGACTTTTAAAGGGAAAAAGACATCCTCTATCTTTTAAAATTCTTAAAAATAATTTATTCTAATTTTCAGCTCTCTAAAAAAGCTTTTTAACTCAAAAAATAATAACGAGACATACATAATAGACTAATTAAATACCACTAATACGATAACCTAAATTAGCTATAAAATGCGACTTGAATTATTTATAATAAATTATTAATTTAATTCAAATTTAATTATTTCAGCTCTAGTTTAATAAATAGGTTCGTTGAATTAAATAATATTTGAAATTTATAATGCATTTATTTCATTGTTATTTTTAATTGAAGTTTAAGAAAATATTTTTTTAAAAAGTAAAAGAAATAAATAATTTTAAATATTAAAGAGTTTATCTAAAAGTTGCTTAAACTATGCAAAAAGTCTATTTCTTTTATCTGAGTTTCAAATTATTACTTAAATGAAATCACTTAATTTATAGTAATTACTCGTAAAAATAACATGTTAAAGTTACGTAATTTATATATTATTACATGTATTTAAAAGTTTATTTATATATATTTAGATAATAACAATTACAAAATTTTCTGGTACTGGCTCGACCAAAAGTTGGACGGTGGGATTCTTATTCGTGGATGTGGCTTGTTATGGGGCAAAGTTGTCATCCTGAAAATATAGAACCTGTCCGTAAAAGTACCGTTAACTAGTAAGTTGCCTCGTCGTTTCTCTTTTTCCTGGAACGTGGATAGTAGTAAAATATTAGTTTAAATTAAATTTAATTATTTTAATTCTACTTTAAAAGATATGTTGAATAATTTTATAAATAATATTTAATCTAATATTTTAAAAACAAGATCGAAAATTAAGCTAATAAGATAAAAGATTTATTATAGAACTAACTAAAAATTCAATAACATTAAAACTTTTAAAATATAATTAAAAATTTTAAACTAGACCGTTAAATAAAAATTAATTGAGTTAAATAATTAATTATATTATAAAACTAACTAATTAATTAACTGATCAAAATTTAACAGTCAAATTACTAAAATAAGTCACACTAAAAATAAAAATAAAAAACTCAATATATTTATAATTTTTAATTATTAATCTAATTAATTTACAAGACTTTGTTTTTTTATGTATAGATGCCTTTATAAGCAAACGGTACCTTAAATACGTACTTTTAATTTATGTCGTGATATTCCGTGCTTGAATGAACTAGTAAGTTGCCTAGTCGTTTCTCTTTTTCCTGCAGACACGAAGCGTGTGGGGCACAGCCAACAATTAGACTTAGCCTGTGTTTTTCTCGGCATCCATTTCTTCTTCTTGCATCTTTTTGGGCTGTCTACTTTACCAGGTCAGTCAATGGGGTGTTAATGTTATAGAAGTATAGTCCATTTGTTTTGTACGAATCTGACAAAAGCCCTCTTCTAGACGTCATATTTCCACTCGGTTTGAACAAATTTGGTCGGACTTGCGTTTAATCTTAGCCGAGTTTTGAACCTTTCAAACGCACTATTAAGTACTAACCACTGGAATTGGACAGATAAAAAGTCATGAAGCATGACCTCGTTCGTTCAAGTGAACGACTTTTCAACAACCTCTTCTCAACTTTCAATGCACGCTGGAGGAGCTTGACAATTTGGGAATTTCCTTTGCCAATTTTTAGTCCAAATAAACTATTCGTATATAAAAGAAATAATAACAATTTACCATTTGTAGTTATGGACCTTATGGTGATTCTTGTTAAGTATCTTAAACGTTATTAATGAAGGGCTCAGCAGGTGTATTTTGTTAAAAGAAAAATTAAAATGAGCAAAATAAACACAAAATATTTAACGTAATTTATTCTTAATTTTGGGCTATGTTCATGGACAAAACTCAGAATAATACTTCTACTAATATAAATAGTAGGTATATAAAGATAAACAAAAAATAGTAGCTCACAAGGTATTTCTCAACCTAAAAATATTAACTTCACTATTTTGTCACTCACCAACTCTTTAGAAATTCTTTTCCTAACTTCATAGCATTATTTTGTTCTCTGTTTTTCTGTTGTATATTTTTTTAAAGCAGGGAGTGCCTTGAGATAGCTGCCTTTGCAACTATCTTCTTCCATTTATTCAACAAAGGTAACATGCAATGCTAATTTCGGTGTCGCAATTGTGGACATGGAGTCCCTCCATGTGAGAGGGACCCATATCCAACAATTACAATATATATTCTTTTTCGCAAAATTACTTTGATTTAATGTATCTTTAGTTATGAGTAAAAAACAGAACCGATTTAGATGATTTAATTGTAAATATTTTGAATCGATTAATTTTTCAGTCTAATTTTAAACTTTTCGTTTCAATTTACTTGAACAACTCTTGTTATTAAAAATCGATTAATTTATTAATTAATCAAATAATTTTAGTAAACTAATCGATTTTTATAGACTAAAATAAACTAATTAATTTTTATTTAATAGTTTTTTAATTAAAATTTAAATTAAGGATTATCTTATTTCAAATCCTTCAATTATATTCAATCTTTAACCGATTTTTCTAATGGTCTAATATTGATTGAATATTTTAAATTTTAAATATGTTATCTTGCAGCTATAAAGTTCAATATTCTTTAGAAAAATTTAGATAGTAAATAATTTTTTAAAAACCCTTTATAAAGTGTTCAGGTGATGTAAGAAAGTGTTTTTAGTGCTTTAAAAAATTAAGAAAGTTTATTGATCATTTGTATTCGGAAATAATCTCTCTACTAATTAAGGGTAAGACTGCGTACTACAAAACCTCGCTAAACTCTGCCCCTAAGTGGAATTTCTATGTGCCGTGGTTGTAGTTTTTATTGACCATTTGTGGGTTAGAATATTTTATTTTAATTTAATTTGTAAATTTCTCAAACATTTTATTTAAAATATATAATCAATATTTTATTACATATATGTGTATATGTGTGTGTGAGGGAGAGATTTTGTGTAATAAACATAAAAATAACAATTATGAATTGTGAATAAGATTTGAAGATAAATTATTCAAAGATTATAAAAATAATAAAACTGTAAGATTTACGCTTAATTTATATGTATTTAAATAAAATTTAAATGCATATAAAGTGAGGTATATTCATATATAGTATTTTTTAATGTATTACAACAAACATGTGGATCGTGTGGTTAAAGTAAAGATTGATAGTGATAGACTGCATAAAAAAATTTCTTTTCTTTTTGGACGTTGGATACAACATTTTTTTAAATGTCCGCATTTGCTTTTCATAACCTTTCTATTGTCTACTTTATTTGGCACTTGCTGGCTGCTGCCTAAAAGCTAAATAGGTTGAAACCTAAAGATATATTTAAATCAATCACTTGTTATTACAAGGAATGTACATAGAAAGACCCATGAATTCAACATAAAGTTAATACAACAACCACAATAACAATCTAATAAAAACAAAAGATGATTTTATTCTTAAATAATAAAAAGGTTGTTTCAACGTGAAGTCAATAGGTTATATGTTTTATATATTTATTAGGATTTGAAATCTCATAAATGAAAATATTTTTGTACCTTCTTAACCATTGTTAACATAATTTTCTTATGTATATGTGAAATTAACAATAAGTCTACAAGCCTGTACAAAAAAAATAGATCATACACAAGTTCAAGTAAGGTTTCATTCTAAAATTAATTGACAATAAATAAAGTAGTCTACTAAATTTATATGTTAATTTTTTCTCCTCCTTTTTTGGACAAAATACTCAAGCGCAAATATTATCAATATATTAATCAAAAATTTTACAAGATAATTAGAGGAACCAACGGTTCCCAAGAAAACAAACCAGAAGAAAGGACAAGAAACAAAAGCGTGTCGCGAAGGTTGATTGAACTTGGGCGTAACGCGAGGGTTCCCATTGTGGGCGCCTAGAATCATGGAACAAAACAACTCCTGATTCTCACTGGACACTTTCGAAACAAATTTTGTTCTACTTTCTATTTTCAAGTGAAAGTATCTAGCACATTTAGATTTGATAAAAATATTCCAATTTTGATGTTTTAGTTGGTTCAAGAGTTAACCTAAATTTTAATTTAAACTTGAATTAAATTTGAGTTTAAAGTAAAAAAAGTTTCATTTAACTTTGAGATGTCCTAAGTTGGCTAAAACAAAAAGGATGAAATGATATTATTAAAGAGTTTGATGCTTTACATATTGTCTTGATGTTAAAGAATTCAATCTCTAATCAGTCTACTTTAAGTCTTATAATTAATGAGACAAAATTATATGAAGTAAATTGAGTTTTCTTTATGCATGGGTTTGAAAACCAAAATATTTTTATTTTTATTTGACAATCAGTGAATTACATTAATTGTTAATTAATTCTATAAATAGTTAGTTGACAACAGGTTATAAATGTTGATTTGACTACTGAAAAATATCAGTTGTTTATTTAAAGATTTTTAATAAAATTAGTTGTTTATTATTAACTATTTATGTATAAAATAAATTATGAGATCTTGACTTAAAAAAAGAAAAATTTATAAGGAAATGAATGTTATAGCTTAGTATTTTTTTAAAATATTTTTGTAAGGATTTAAATTTTAGATATTTAATTTCACAAAAATTAAGTCTACAATTCTAATAAAAACATAAAACATATAATAATAATAACAACAACAATAATATATATATATTATCACTAGGTGGTGGGAAAATAATAACAAAAAATAACAGTTTGAGTAATTTGTAATAACTTTTAAACACAATCGTCTTTTCATCTTTTAATTTTTCAGTTGTTAAAACAAAACGTTCCTTATAAAAGCATTCAAAAACAGTAAATTAAGTTCAATCTGCTAACTCAATCAATTGATTACTAAACATGATTATCAACAAAGTAACATGATCAAATAGTCCAACATCTCTTAATTCGCCAAAAACTAGCTAATAAGCTATATGGCAAATAAGCGTGTAAGTTAGCTAGGCAATTTCTTTTTACGGCTGATTTGGTAGTTTGGGAGTATATTATCTCACTTTTCTAGTTGATGTTGTTTTTGTAAGCTGATTTGCATTAATAAAGTTTTATCCTTTTCAAAATAATATTTTAATAATTTAAATCTTCGTTAAATTATGAAAAAAAAATCGTATCTTTTCTTATGAGACATTCAAACCAAAATAAACAAAAACTTGTATTATAATAGATATTTTTACGTTATAGTTTGGTTTCCTCGTCATTTGTACACAAGAAAACTCGGGCTAAACCTTAAAAAACAAAAAAACTTGGGCTTACTTACCCTGACAGTGAACTAAAAGGACCAGGGCCTTACGTTGTTCATCGGAAAGGGCCACATTATATTGCTGTACTGATTCTCTTCGTAGTACTAACGATGACTACGGCCTTTAACGTCAAGTGATATGTAATAATTTAAATGAAAATCAGTCTTAATATAAATTACAAAATAGTTTTTTAAAAAAATTAAAAAAGATCGGCTCTTCTAGCCTATTTTTAAATTTATTAGATTTTCTTATCATTTAACATATTATTAATATGCTTCTAATTTTAATTTTATAACACTCGTTCTTTGTAGTATTAATTTCAATTTAAAATTATAATTATTCTCCAAAACTATACTATTTATAACCCGTAACACTATACTTAGTGTTACACAACATCATTTTGAAATTCATTATTAAAATTTATAAAAATATATTAATGACAGAAAGACTTGCATTATAAAATTTAAAGCATAACAAAATTGTTAATAACTTTTAAAATTACAAAATATATTAATAATATACCAAATTATAGAATTTTACACTATAAGTAATTTATAACAATTATTATTGAGATTTCAAGTGTAAGTAAAAATTTCACGTTAGAAAGAGATGAAATTAACGAAGAACATATAAGTGTGGTGTCAAAGCCTATAAGTATGTTTCGCCACTAAGTCTATGATGAAGATCTCTTGCGAAAGTGGGCACCTCAGATTTAACAAGTAATATCAGAGTCAATGGTTCAGTAATAGACGAGTATAAAAATAGTAATTGGATCTCGTGGTTGCTTCCACATGAAAAAGAGCAATAAGACTTTTGGTAGGCCCAGACCAATAGAGTGGAAGGTTTTTAGTGACGTTATATACTTGAGTTATTAAACAAAAAAAACTTTCACTCAAAGGAGAACTCAAGTCAAACATGAAAGTTTACACTTGAGGAGGAGATTGTTGGAATGACAAGTATAAGTAGGGATCTTATATTGGAAAGATATATAATTAATGAATGACATATAAATAGAAATATCTCATTAACTTATTGCTTTAAAATTTTAGATTAAAGTATTGTGTCAAACAGTATAAATATAATCCTCACGGAATCCATGATGAAGATCTCGCGGACTTCCGGACCCTAAGAAAGGACAACATTCTCATCGGTTCTTTTAATTCTATTAGGATTTGGATATGTACGCGATGGGTTCGGTGATGGAGTTGGGCTTTTAGCATTGATTTCCTGAAGGAGCTATCCTTACTAGAGGTACACACTTGACCTATAAGATTTAAATTTAAATTAAGAAAATTAATACATTCCAATTCGAATTTATTCAAATTTCTGGTATATTTAGAGAGTCTTAATCTTTTTACTGTGTTGAATTTTAGGTTTTTTCAATATCAATTTAACTTATTAACACTTAAATTAAATTAAATTAAAATCAACGTAAAATTACACACACACATATATATATATATCAATATTTTAAATAAATTAAACCTTAATTTAACTTTTTAAAATTTAATATATTTAAACTCAAATTTTGAATTAAGTATTTTTGATAAGCAAAAAATGAAAGAAACAAAAACTAGTGTCAATAATCATAATTAAATTTTAAGTTGTTTGATTAAATTCTACTTTAATTTTTATGAATTTTAAAATTTTTTAATGAACTCAGTCACAAATTTATTTATTTATTTATTTTATATAGATTATTTGTATCTTTTTTAAACATTATCTATACAACATACCAAAATATTCTTATTAGTGGTACCTTGATGACAACACTTAACAACGGAAGTGTCATCTTGACCATAGCTTCAATATCAGGTTAAATAATCCAACTTTATCTGAAAGTTTACAAGTTATGATCCAAATCATTGAGACAGATCAAGATTTTATAGTCATCATAGCTACTCTGTACCACCAAATAATCTATGGTCAACAAAATCATGCTTTGAACGTTAACTGTCCAAATTTTGGGTTCAGATCCTTTGTACAGTTTTATGGTGTCTTATTATGTCTAGTGAATCTCAGCCATTTATTTATGCGGGCCCCATATTTATTTATATGAAGCCCACGCGAAATTCGCATAAATAAATGGCTGAGATTCACTGAACACGATAAGACACCATAAAATTGGACAGAGGATCTTATCCCCCAAATTTCAATCGGGATGCATCATACATGGTTGATAAAAGCCGTTTACCGTACCTCTTTTATGAAATGCAATCCAAAACTCTGTCATTTTCGACATAAGATTTATTAAAAATGTCAACGGTTATATCTCTGGATAAACAATGAGGCCTCACAAATTCTTGCATCTAAATGAAGTCGACACATGGGAAAGTTTTAGTGTTTTACAAAGTTGAAAAAAATAAAAGAAGAGTGACATTAATATATCAAATTAATTAAATCTTTCCACAAGCTAACAGAAACTCCTAGAGATCAGGAGCTGGATTTTTTGAGCTGTTTTCTGCGACTGGCAAACCCTTCGCCGTGTCTCATTAGCCAAAACCTCTCTATTTCTTCTGCCTTACGACCTGCAATTCTTCCAGCGATCAGACCCCACCTGTAAGTTTAGTTTCCTCATCATCTCTAAACAAGAAAACTTGGCTAACATGCAGCAGCTCTGGAAAAGAGTTAGTACCAGCCAACTGAAAGTTTAAAACGAGTGATTAAAAGTTAATGTAATGTGGATTTGGCCAGTTCTCTATCGTATTGATTTGTAGCATTACTATGTTAGGTTTGTCCTAGGAAAGTGGAGTGTTCTTGGCAGTAAAAGAAAAAGAAACTAAACCAGATTTCTATCTGCAACAACAGTTTTCATTGGCGTGGGAAAGGAAGGGAAGTGCATAAGGTTCTGATTATATTTCCTCTACCTGTCTCCAACGAGCTTATGCATTCTATAAATGAGATCTTCCTCTTGTTCTGTCATGTTAATGAACTCCCATTCAATACTGCTAACCTCTGTGTACAGAAGACAAGAAGAAAGAGAGCTTTAGCCAAACAAAAAAGATGAAATCAAAGAATCCATAAAAGAAACAATGCATAGCAGAAATGGAAAAGGTAAAGAAGCAAAACCCACAAAAGATTTGGCAGAAGGAGAAGGAAAGAAAATAAGAACAGAGGAAAACGTGCGAGTAGAGTGAAAGCAACTCACCTTCAGATGAACAGTTTGACGTTTTTGCTTGTTTCCGGCGACGCTTATCCATACAGTAGTTTGCTATAAGATGTTCAAATAAAGACAATATTGAACAGCACCGAGAAAGAAATGGATTGGAGGAAACGGCAGAAAGATTTGTGAGTTTTACAAGTGTGAGGAGGCTGGAGAATTAATGGCTGCTTCACAGTAACCGGAAATTTGGGACTTTAAGATTACGAGTAGGTAGGCATAGGGAGACGAGCTAGAAGCCTCCCAAGAGTTATGAATGACAGATCTTACCAAACATACAAAAGAAAGTTGTTTGACTTATAGTTGTCCCTATTAGCGATGAATATACCAATTTCAGGGTCATTCTCAGGCAAGTGAAATGACTCTGTCATCCTCCTCCTGGTACGGATCTGATATCAGTAAATAATAAATACCTCGTATGCTTAGCTAGAGCCTAGATGTCCCTGACTTACCATAAAGTTCAAACTCTAGGATTGATAAAAGAAGTGGGTTTGACTTAGACTTCATTAAATTTTAGGCTTACTCAGAAGAAAGTTAGGCTATGTACGTTTAATTTAAGATTTTTAAAATTGAATTTCGATTACTTTTTCAAAGAGAAAATAGACAGGACAAGCATAGAAAAGTCCATTCGTTTTTCAAGTCTCGTGTCTTATTCGGTTACTCTTCTCAATCATTCTCGGTGCAAATCCTTGCTGGCAAATATCACATCGATGTCAACAGTCTCCTCTTCTCCCTCAATGCCGATGGTTTTATGATTTGATGGCAGTGTTCTGAAACTCGGATCGGTCATCAAATCGAAGGCTTTATTAGTTACCGGTTTAACTAATTCGACCGGTTCAACCACCGGTCGAACCGGTGTGACGTCATAATTATGCAATAATTATATTTAGTTATAAATAATATTTAAAATATAAAAAAAAAAACAAAA
>JANITX010000010.1:47472597-47485649 GCA_027564395.1 Erythroxylum ulei | reverse complement strand
AATTTTATTTTTTTCTTTTCTAACAAACAATATAATTAATTAAATAGAATATATTAAAAATAAATATAATTAATTATAATATATTAAAATTTATTGTAAAACAAAATTTTATTTCTCAAGATTTTTAACAAGCCCATCATTATTAATAATAATGGTAATCATTTTTTTATTTTAACCAACTATTATAATTATAATAATTATATTCATTCTTTTTTTTTCTGTATTTATTATTATTCTTACTCGTGTTGTCCTTCCTGAACCAATTGTAAGAATAGTTTCTTAACAGTTACAATGGATGAGTTTCTAGTTCCACTAGCTACAGTTAACATCGACTATGCATTGGCAATGGATACAAATCTTCGTCTATTTGATTTACTTCCCATGTCACGACATGACTTTGCTTCAGATTTTCATTTTTACTGAACGTATCGTATGGACAAAAGACCGCCAATTCTTTGAAGCTAAGTTCCATGGCATATCAAGAAGTTTGATCAGCGATTGGTTATCGGATTAATCGAGTAAAAACGCATAGGGCTTGTGGAATCCACACCATTGTTTACTTCTGTCTGTGTAAAGAACTAGTGTTTGGTTTTTTTTGCGATACCCAATAGAAGTCCAAGTTCTCGGACATAATCATGTGTCGTCTGTCTTCATATCAAACTACACGACTATTCACTGTCCAAAGAATTTATGCCATCTTACTGTTCTTCCGTGGTTGTCGAGGTACACAGTTCGGCTTAAGCTCCTTGTCCTACATGTAGCCCTTCGTGGCACCGAGATGTGTTTTCAATAAATTTCGCGGACCTCGAGGTAGGGGAGAGATTTGATTGACCGTAAAGGGTTTTCTTTTCAGGTTGATCTGGGGTGTCAGAGACTGAGATACTTGTGGCTCAGAACCAGTAACAGTTTGTTCAGGGCAATGGCATGTAGTTCTATGAACATTTCACCTACTCAGGCAACTGGTTCATTTGTCCTGAGAGAATGCAATGGTCTTCGACGTTCGAAGTCAGGCAATGACTTGTTCCAGCAAACTAAGATGCGGAGGTCCCTGTCGGATAACCACATTTGCTATTCCATAAATGATATTCGTGCCACTGCAACGCAACCAAAGCTAAAGAACAGCCACTCCCTTGGCATTTTTCCATTCCAGATATCGTGCTCCATGATACCAAACGCTCTCAGGTCATTTCTCTTTGAGCCTGAGACTAGTAAGGACATGGTTATGGAGGAGAACGATTTGAGCATGGTTGAAGCGTTGCAGGAAGACAACATCGAGGATGAGAACGATGAAAAGGAGGTAGAGAGGAGGGCAAATTGGGTTGAGAGGTTACTGGAGATGGGGAGTCACTGGAGGAACAAACAACATAGAGAAAACCTAGACTTGGATGATGAGGATTGTGAAGTGGAGGATGAAGTAAATGAGTGCATGCGTGATGCTGATGAAGGTGGCTGTGATGTGGATTATAGTTCTGAGGAAGGTGAAAGAACAGAGATGAAGTATGATCGTGAGACATTCTCGAGGTTTTTGGCTCAGGTTCCATGGTCAGAAGTCAAGCCACTGTCAAAACTGGCTTTCTTGTGCAACATGGCTTACGTTATACCTGACATTAAGGTACGACTCTGGATAATCCAAACTCTTATCAGCCACCCTCCTGTAAACAAAAATCTGTTCAGCTCTGTTCATATATATGCTCAAAATTCTGCAATCTGGAAACCAATAAGGGTGATACGAAGAAAAAGTACATGTTACGGTCCCGAGTTTGGGATCGCGTCACCGGACGATTAACCGGGAATTCTTCTCCCACCAAAGAGGGTTTACCCTTGTTCTTCCTCCTGGATGTACCTATAGTAGATAATCCAACATAGCTCGTCAAAGGGAGCTGCAACCTTAAAACTCGTTAAGGGAGAGAGTTTCAGATCTCGTGATTTCTAATAAATTCTGCTTGTGTTTTATTGCTGAATAACTCCCTATTTATAGGGAAATCTCCTTACAATCAAGAAGAATAATAGAACTAGAATTCCTAGCTAAACAAACTCCTACTGCTAAACAACTCCTACTGCCAACTAGCTAAACAAACTCCTACTGCCAATTAGGATTCCTAACTAAGTAAGGATTCAGAATCCTTAATAGAATAGGACATAACTGGAATAACAAAAAGTCTTAGACTTTTGTTTTGCGTCGTTCATATTTTTGACCAACGAATGCATCTGTAACAGTACAATTCAGTAGCTCTGTCACAATCTTAGCTTACCCTCCTCTTGTTGAGAAACAAGGAAATTACAATTCCCCAAAGTACCTAAATCAAATATGCAGTGTCACATATATCCAGTTAATTCACAGCTTATTCATCCATTTAACTTGCAGCCAAATGACCTGACAACCTATTATGGCCTCCATTTTGTGACATCATCTCTGGAAAAGAAAGCAGAAGCTGCAGCCATAAAAGCAAAACTTGATCAGGATTCTGTTAGAGTACCCCATGAGGTCGGGGACTTCAATTCTAAGAAAATTGACAACCAGAACAGAAACATTTCATTCGTCCCTCAGTTGCATATGAGATTGCTGCTTCAGCTGCATCATATGTGCAATCCCATGCAAAAGGCTTCCTATCTATAGTCTCTCAGTCACATGATGACGAAGATTCATGTCAAAGGATGGTCCAGACAGAGTCGGAAGGAGAGAGCTCTCCCAGGGTATATAAACCAGAGGAGGCTGCTTATGTTGCAGCATCAACTATGACAGCAGTGGTTGCAGCAGGGGAGAAGGACAAACAGGAGGCAGCAAGGGACCTTCAGTCACTTCATTCCTCCCCTTGTGAATGGTTGGTTTGTGATGATTATAGCACCTGTACTCGATACTTTGTGATTCAGGTAAGATAACATGTTATTCTCCATTTAATTTAGATAAGGCATCAAATAAAGGATTCTATTACTGAAAAGATACTGACTTGATAGAAAATATGTTCTCGGAAATGCAGGGATCCGACTCCCTGACATCTTGGCAGGCAAACCTCTTCTTTGAACCTGCAAAATTTGAGGTTAGTAGTTATTACAGAAATTTCATTTTTGAGTGAGACCAACTACTTGAAAGAGGCAGAAAGACCAATAAACTGCACATCAATTGTTTGTCGCAGGGGACAGAGGCGCTTGTTCACAGAGGGATTTATGAGGCAGCAAAAGGCATATATGAGCAGTTCATGCCAAAAATAATTGAGCACTTGATTCAATACGGAGAATGTGCAAAGCTGCAATTTACCGGTCATTCTCTTGTGGGCAGTCTCTCTCTTTTAGTCAGCTTGATGCTTCTGAGCAGGAAGCTGGTCAAGCCTTTGGCCCTGAGGCCAGTTGTCACTTTTGGCTCACCATTTATCTTCTGTAGTGGCCAACAGATCTTGAATGATTTAGGGTTACATGAAAACCATGTTCAAAGTGTGATGATGCATAGAGATATTGTCCCAAGAGCTTTCTCCTGCAACTACCCCAAGCATGTAGCAATGTTACTCAAGCGTCTAAATGGCACCTTCCAGTCACACACCTGTCTGATTAAGAATGTAAGTATCACTTGGTTATCTTGCAAAGTAGCAGCCCAGAATTCTTTAATCGCATTTGATCAATGTGTAGGATCTTGTCCGAATACATATTTGATCCCTTGCTAACTCTGGCATCTTATAGTCTATCTGGGTGATATAATGCTCGGTCTTAGACTCCAACCACCGGAATCCTATGAAGCTTCATCCAACGTTTAGTGTGTGAAATACTTAATCAAAAATCTGTTACTGCCACAGTTACTACATAAATTTCTGTTTCACTTTTTCGGGTTTCCTATGCAGAAACTGCTGTACAAGCCGATTGGTAAGCTGTTTATTCTTCAAGCTGATGAGAAATCGTCTCCTCCACACCCATTACTACCCCAAGGGAATGCCCTCTATGCTTTCATCAACGCTCAATCAGGAAGCTATGCAAGTGCCTTAAAAGCATTTCTCAATTGCCCTCATCCACTGGAAACTCTGAGTGATCCAACAGCCTATGGTTCAGAAGGTACAATCTTACGGGACCATGATTCAAGCAATTACCTGAAGGCAGTGAATGGAGTTCTGAGGAAAAACACAAGGTTGTTTGAGCGGTATGATAGAAAACCAAGGAATGCTCTATGGCCACTGCTCAATTCACCGTCTCCACGCTCATGGCACCACAGCAATAATTTGAAGAGCAGCACGTTAGCAAAGAAGGAAATAGTGAGCGGTGTGTGAATGAATTTGTCTAGTTCTCCAAGAAGTAGAGGGGAGAATAGTAAAATTCCTGTGCTTTTCCCCACTTCCCCACCCTATTTATTCATATGTTTGTTGTACCTATTTTCCATATGTACAGGCCTTCACGTCCGACCTCTTAATGTAGTATTTATGGCTGATCTACACCTTAATAAGAAAGCTACCATTACTTGTAGCAAAGAAAAATGCAAACTGATGTGGTCCGTGTGTTGATGAAGTATATTCTCCACACACGAAACTCCAATTAGGCCCACTAATATCAATTTACAAATGTATTAAAATTTTCCATTAATATGATCTCTCAAAGGTCCATCATTATATTAATATCACTATGCAATGTTTGTCAAAAGGAACTTACAGAGTGGTGGAATTGAATAGAGATGATATCATTGATCCACAGCATTGATAACAGAAGCGCTTTTATGGGGCATTACATTGATGAGGATAATTCTAACCTAAATAGGTTGTCAGCTGTCCCATAGGTGCCTGTCTTCCAATGGTGCTACAATTCCTATTCCTATCTCTTCAATACCTCTTTTAATATGCCTATATTCCAGGAGATTCAAGAGAAGAGTTGTGTAAATTGATAAAACGAGGAGTTTGACATTATCGTTTACCATTTTCGGCCATCTTTTTTTGGATTTCATGAGCTGTGTTGAAAATGCCAACAGTAGGTTGATTGCATGCAAAGCACTTCTTGTTTGGATGCTGAGAACCAGAGCAGGGGAGAAAAGTTGGGCTGAGTTAAAAGAAAACAGATGAAAAATAATTAAGAACCCAAAAATTTGTGTATTATTACCACTTATTTATGATACTGACGTATGTTAAAGAATTTCACAAGCCAGAAGCATCAGTTAATACTAAAAACCTTAAACCCTCTGGGCGTCCAATCCCTACTTTCCAACAAAGGCATACTCATAGACACAAACATATTGGACTACAAATATCATGCAACAATTAATCAATATCTGCAGTAGCACAAAGAGGCTACCTTCAAAGCACAACGTTCACAGAAGTGGCGCTTGCACTTTGCATCGACAGGATCTTGAAAAGGTTGCCTACATATGAAACATGCAAATGATAATGCATCATCATCATTATCATCACCACCTTGGCCTATATTCCCCATATCTTCCTCAAGAGCCCTCAAGATCCCTCAGAGCCAAAATTTTCTTCCAAAGTTTCTCAGACTCCTGCCATTCCTTCTCCAACTGCGATCCAGATTTATAATCTCCTCTATCATGCATGAATTTACATGAATCTCCATATCCACAATAACCAGTTTCTTTGTAATCCTTGCATATGTCTGATTGGTAGTCAAACCTTGCTGACACTCTAATGTGAGCAGAAGCCCTAAGAGGTCCGTGTGCCCCACCAGCTTTCTCACTTGCTATTGTTTGATCTCTTCGAAATCCAGCTTTATGATCAGTATAACTGTGAATTCCTTTATAGTGCTTTTCATCACCAATGCTTTGGCTTTTACCCTTCAACGCCTCTTCTGATTGCATAACAGCCCTTTCCCGAATTGCATGAGCATCTTTAGAAAATTCAGTCTCAGTCTCCAATACTGCTGTAGCTCTGCCGTCATTATGGATTTGAATTTCCTTTGACGACTCAAATTGAAATATTGGCCAGACAAATTCTTCGTTTGATTCAGTGGATGCAGAGCTCTTGGAAGTTCTGGTTGAAAAAAACAACTTATTACCAGGTTTTATGGCTTTTTTCTGATTTTGTGACAAAAAGCTTTCACTTTTTGAATCCTGGTCCCCATCTCCATCTTCCTCGATTGCCCTCTTCCTAATGTTCTTCTTCCTTGATGGTTTTTTGAAAAAGTTGCACACTGCACAAACGAAAACAAAACCACAGTTGTTATACCAAGAAAAGACAATCAGTTCTCGAGAAACAATAAACATCAGAATAAAGATGAGCAAAAGAAGTATACTTACATTCTTCGGACCGCTGATCTTCACCTGCATCCGCCATATTGATGTGCAAAAGGCGAAAATATATCTGGTGACAAAATTAAAAGCAGAAAACATCAGATTTCCTCGAATTATATAATACCCTATACAACCAAAATGGCTACACATATCATTTTTGTGATTCCAGTTTCGGAGGGAAGAGAATTCATCATTTTTAATAAAAGAACTAAACTTTAAATATGATCAAAACCAAACCACAATAGAATCTGAGATTGTTGTACTTCAAATTATCTGAACAAATCAAGAGCCGGAACAAATAGAAATCACGTTGGAATCTACAGAACCCAAGTTTGATCCGTACATAAGAGGTGACGGAAGTTGCTTAGACGTCGACAAAGCCAACACACGGCGGCGACAAAACGAACAGTGAACGAACAATACACAAGATGGCCGTTAAGAATCGGAAGAGAGTAGCCAGAAAGAACGAGCTGAAGACGGCACCGAAACGCGTCGTTCAGCTTCGGGTTCAAAATTTTGGGTACGGGTTGCCCAACTTATCCTAAACCGAACCGATTTACAAGTCTTTTCAGATGACCCGACCCGATATCGAGTCTGACTAAAATGGGACTTCCCATTAGAACTTGGGCTTTTAGAAATAAATATATAGTCCATTGTAAAAATTCTAAATTATCTAATTAGTTATTTTAGTTTTTAATATTTTGAATTTTGATGTTAAAAATTAATTAATTTTATAAGTTAATAAGTTATAATTTTATTGATTAATTTAAATTTAATTTTTAATTAAACTTTAAATAAAACAATCTCTATTAATCAAATTTTACTTTATTCGATTTTTATCTTATTTTATAATATTTTAAACTTTAAATTTTTTATCTTATCGATCTAATTTCAGTTTTTAAAATATTTCTACTTTGTATCTTTTCCGTAAAATTGAATGATTAAATTATTTTTAAAATTTTATTTAAAACAATATGAAATACTATATAATATAATATAAAATAAAGATGTTGATTAATTAAAAAATTGCTTAAACTATTTTTCTCAACACCCCAGAATTGCAGGAACTTCACTTAACTGGTATGTTACGGGCTTACGGCCAATCTTGCCAACTAGTCCCCATAATCTCAATAAGTTGTCTATCTCGAACTCTTTCTTTTTCTCTCTCTCTCTCCAAAAGATCAGAATCGTAAATTCTTAATAATAATAATAATAATAATATAAAAGAACCCGCTCTTCTCTCTGTATCAAATTGATGTTGTATTTGCTATCTGGTCCCTTTACTACCACCTATTGATTCGCCTACGCTTCGTCATTATCGGGATTAATCAGTTTTCCATTTAGGGTTTGGATAATCTGACTCATTTCTTCTATCTTGAACTTCATTCTCTTGGATTTTCTTCTCTTTCTTTTTCTTTTTTTTAATAAGTTGTTTTTAATCTTCGGTTCTAGGGTTTTTCTATCGTTATGCAGATAACAGATTTGGTTAATTTTCTTGATACTCCAATTTATGTAACCAAAAAATTTAGGTATTGAAGTGTCCACCTGAAATTGTTGTTGAGGTCTCACTATACTTGGGCGATTCTTGTTTGACCATAGCCGGGGGCTTTTTGTTGAAATTACACAAATTGCCCCTTCATTTTGCCTTAACGATAATAATTGTCCTAGAGTTTTGACTGGAAAGTTTGCTTTTCCTGAGAAAAGGGTTTTTCTTTGTTCACTTTTTGTTTTTCTTTCAATCATTTGGCTGTTTGTATTTCTATTAGAGCACATATAAGGCGGTGTTGTTTGTTGTCTTGTTGGTGGGTGAGTGGGGAAGTGACTTTTTGGCGGGTAAAGGTGTTTAAAGATTGCATGGGCGAGCATGAGTGGTGGGCAGAGGCAGCCACTGGGCTATTGCCCAGCGGCGTATTGCCCAATGAAGCAGCGTCGGTGATCCGAGCGCTGGATGCCGACCGATGGTCAAAAGCCGAAGAGAGAACAGCAGAGCTCATTGCTTGCATTCAGCCCAATCAGCCTTCTGAAGAGCGCCGCAATGCTGTTGCTCATTATGTGCAACACCTGATTATGAAATGCTTCCCATGCGAGGTATTCTGGATTCTTTTAATTTTTGGCTTTATCTTCTATGAGATTTTAGTTTTGGAGGAAATATCTGTGATGTGAGATTGTTTTGGTTTAGTTATGTGAAAATGGAGAGATATGGGAAGGTGGGTTGATTGTCTGTGGAGATTCATAAACTAAGCTAGTAGAAATGTGATGATTGGGTTTAGTTGTTTAAGAATGTTTTTTTAACTAGAAATATTTTAAAGCGATGGTGTCCTGTGGCTGCTTTCTAGAACGGAGTATGTGATTAGTTAAGTTTTAGAAAATTCCATTAAGGTACCGTTTTGAGATTGGGAATACTTCAAATATTCATAGAGTCCAAAACCTTGTAAAAATAATGTTAGCAGGGAGAAAGCTTATTCGTTTAGTAATTATTTCTAAATTTTAATCCGTGCCTCACACTTTTTTTGTTAAAACCTTTTCTACCTTCATTCTCACGGTTATCCGTCCATAATTGTGATTGTTATTGCACATCTGTGATTGTCATTATTGTCAGGTGTTCACTTTTGGATCTGTACCACTTAAGACTTATTTGCCTGATGGGGACATAGACTTAACTGCATTCAGTAAGAACCAAAATTTGAAAGACTCATGGGCTCATCTGGTTCGTGATATGTTAGAAAATGAGGAGAAAAATGAGAATGCAGAATTTCGAGTGAAAGAGGTTCAGTATATTCAGGCAGAAGTAGGTGCATTTTGTTCCATTGCTATTTATGCTCCTATGTCAATGAACATGTCTATATGTTATAATCTTATTTCTCCATAAATTGAAAAGATATGGTTCGTTGTTGGCTTGGATTTATGATCTAACAATCTATAGATCTTATGCGAGCATTGGCTTACTGATGTTTTTCCGTTATCTTTAAAGTTTGTAAGATCTTTGGTCATAACTTCTCTTCTAGAAGAGATACTGCACTATTTTCTTTTAATAATCTCCAGAAGATGAACTAAAATAAAATTAATGGACTCAAGACAAATGGAGAAGAATGATGAACTATAGACATGAATTATATGATTAAAGAAAATGATCAATTTTCAGATCATGAACAGGGGATTGTCTTTTACTTTTGAGCCATTAGCTTAACCAGTTCACGGGTCAAAATATCACACACGTATCACAGAGGGATTTATGCTTGCTCTGCACCCTCACATGAGTTACAAATATTTCTTTTTGCGATTAGCTTCTTGCATTACTGGTTCTTCCCAAAAGATTCTTTGCTTTTTAGATGTTATAAAGTCTAATTTAGATGCCGTATTGTACGAATTTTGGCAAAGAACTTTATGTTTCCATGATTGTTGAAGATTTTACTTTTCTAATTTATTCTATATAAATACAGGTGAAGATAATAAAGTGTCTTGTTGAAAATATTGTGGTTGATATATCATTTAACCAGCTTGGTGGGCTGTGCACCCTTTGTTTTCTCGAGGAGGTTAGTGGGCTGTCCAATAAGTGATCTAAAAGAATTGTCCTGTAGGAAAATATTCTCAATGCAACATCTTTCTTTTTCACTGAGTAATATATTTACTTCTGCAGGTTGATAATCTGATAAATCAAAACCATTTATTTAAAAGGAGCATTATTTTGATAAAAGCTTGGTGTTATTATGAGAGCCGCGTATTGGGTGCTCACCATGGATTGATCTCCACTTATGCTCTTGAAACCTTGGTTCTTTACATATTTCACGTTTTCAACAATTCCTTTGAAGGACCCCTTGAAGTAAAGTTTTAGTACCTTTTCATTATTTAATTTAGCTGCAAATATTTCAGTCATCTGATTTTTATCCATTTGTCCTATGCATTCCAAGGTCCTTTATCGCTTTCTTGAGTTCTTTAGTAAGTTTGATTGGGACAACTTCTGTGTCAGTCTCTGGGGGCCTGTACCCATAAGTTCACTTCCAGAAGTGACAGGTATTTCCTAGTTGCTTGAAAGTTTTATGTTATCTGGATGAATGGCCCCTTTATTTGAAAATGCTAGCTAAGTTACTTGGTGTTGCCATTTTACAACATATTGCAGCAGAGCCTCCTCGAAGAGATGGTGGAGACTTACTACTTAGCAAATTATTTCTTGAGGCTTGTAGTTCAGTATATGCTGTTTACCCTGGTGGCCAAGAAAACCAAGGACAACCTTTCATTTCAAAGCACTTCAATGTTATTGATCCTTTGCGGATTAACAATAACCTTGGACGAAGTGTCAGCAAAGGTATTTGAATAAAATAATCATCCTTTGCCTTCTAGACCTGTGAATATTTTGGTTTAGTCCCCACACTGTGAGATCTACCTTCTTGTATTTGAGCATATAGAACAAGATGCTATAAACAGCATCTGGAATTAGGACATATGATGTTGTTTGTTATATGTTAACAGATGTAAGATTATTTTAATTTTTGTTTCAATTGTATATGTGATACTATTTGCTTCATAGTTGAAATCTCTTCTATAAAGATGATTCTATAGATTCATTGTTCTCAAAACTGAACCGAAAAGCACGAAGAATAATCAAAATGTAAAAGGACAACTTAATCTTTATGGCTTCTGGAAGTTTCCTGCAAAAATAGTGGATCAAATGGTTCTTTGACTTTTACTTTTCCCAGCAGAATCATCGGTCAACATTCTTATTTTCACTTCCATTTTTATCGTGGATCCTTATTATATTGCACTTTAGTGAATGAAAATCTGTCTTGAAGGACATTGCTGTCGGTGCTTACTCTTCAATAAAGTTGCTCTTATCTCTGCCCAAAGTTTCAACTAGTATCTAGACATATTTATGTGCACGCACACACACATGAAGTTCCTCTGTATTTCTCCTCACATTTTGTTAGGTATTTGACTTTGAAAGGATAGCTTGATCTTCTGTCGCATTTGTTCGGTTTTTGAATATCTGCTGGTAATAGCAGTAAATTTAGGATATATTAAAATTTATAAAGTAGATATGAGAGGCAAGATGATTAATGATGTGAGAATGTCTGCTTAAATAATGCATGTGCATTATCTACACTGCTTTCATCTCATTGTGTATTACTTCTCTGTCTGACTTCTGATTCATTATTTGGCTTTCAAGGTCTTAATTTCTGGAGCAGGGCCTTGATTATCGGAGTTTTGAAGATCTTTTAGTGTTTTCAGTCAGTTTGACTTGGTACACCATATCATTTATGGGAGATTATATTCTGTAAATTCTCAATTTGACTGGCTCTGTGGGATAGGGGGAGAATAACCAATCATTCTTGATTGCTATGTTTCATCAATTCATTCTGTTTACTTAATTGGCTGATATTAAATAAAAGTCAGCTGGATCAAACTTAAGAAAAGCTCTCTAATTCCAACAGTGGCTTGATTCAATTGTGAATGTTTGTGATTTCTTTTTGATGTTTCTCAAATGCTCTAAACTTTACTTTTAGCCTTGTCTTCTATGTTTCTTTTTACTTGCAGTTGATTAACAACACCTGTTCTTTTCAGGTAACTTTTATAGGATACGCAGTGCATTTGCATTTGGGGCTAAAAAGTTAGCTAGGTTACTTGATTGCCCAAAAGAAGATCTACAGTATGAAGTAAATCAGTTCTTTATGAACACTTGGGATAGGCATGGCAGTGGTCAGCGGCCAGATGCACCAAAGAAGATCTATGGTACGAAGTAACTTTAAGTTAGCATGCTTGTACATTTGTCAGGCCATGGGAAAATAAATTTGACATTAGAGTTGCATTACTTCGATGCTTCTCAATTGGCAATTACTTTCATGTTGATCTGATTCATTTTTCGTTTTCATGACATAAGCTACTTCATTAATTTGGCCACTTGAGAGCTTTTTCTAATTCTATTTTGTTTTGTTTTTTAATAGCTAACAGGTTTGAGCACCAAATTCGGTTTTCAGTCCCCATGTTGTAGGATAAAGAACTGTGAAGATAACTCATAATTGTTGTGTGCGTTGGCATTTCTTTGATCGTTCGTTTAATCTTTGGTGTGTTTTAGTTGTCAAAAGGAATCAAGCCTTTGACAATTGGCAGTATTAGATTATCTTCAAGGTACAATTCATACGTACATAATGGATTTCTTCGTGGAGTGGGACAAGTGTTATTTTATGAATCGGCTTGAGGTACTTGCGACAGGTTCAAATCTTCTGTGTCAATTAGACATGTGATTGTCTAGTTCCATGTGCAGGAGGCAATTTTTAAAAATACAAAGTGAAAAGAAAGTAAATTGTTTAGGTTAAGTTATGCATCTTTATCGACGAGGTCCATATTTTGTTTCGTACTAAAAATTGGCAATTTCTGTCTTATATTCTAATTATTGTGTAATTTTTTATAATTTCATTATTATGATCGTCTATAAATGATGAATCGCTGTGTTAATAATTTTTTTACACCAAAGTGTGAAATGTTTAATTCTTAAGATTGTCATTAAACTTCTAACAATGGTATGGACAAAAAAACGAACATCAAACTTCTATTGTTTTTGGGGATGACAATATGGGAGAAAATATTAGCAAAAGCAAAAATGTAAATAAAGTCGTAATGTAAATGAAGCTATGAGAAACTCATGGTGGAAAGGGGAAAAAAAACCAGGTTGTATATGTGTCTTCATAGGTTAGAATTTTGAAATTAACATTCTTGAAAACAAATCAACACTAGTCAGTTTTGAGAATAAATCACAATTTACAAATATAATTGTAACAAAGGATCTTTGGATTCAAGTGCTAAACAATTATAATATAGGTATTGACTTTAACTCCAGCTTCCTTGAATATGC
>JANITX010000010.1:47451875-47472497 GCA_027564395.1 Erythroxylum ulei | reverse complement strand
TTTGTGAGAATTTGCCAACAAGATCAAGATCTCTTAAAGCCTCGACAGCGAGTTCATGATGTCTTTATAATCCAAGTGCTTTGGGTGGCGGCATTGTGATTTAGCAATTTAGGTGGCTCTGTCTCCGTCTTCTGGGATTTTAAGGGAATAGGTTTCTTGCGAGAATTTGCCAACAGGAGCTTTGAAGACTTTTGAAGATTTGGCTGGGTTTTGGTTGATCGGAGACGGGTAGCTCAGAGGAAACTTACTCAGTAAGAAAGAGACTATTTGGACATCTTCAAGGGAATGGGTTTCTAATATTGGGTTCGTAATAGGCGATGCGCACAAATTTTGGCATAAATGCTGGTGATGAAGGAAGCACACACCAGGTAGTTGTTTAATTGACTACAAAGAACTTCTCTTTTTAGATAAGGTTACACATCTAAATAGAGATGTTCATATAGAACAGTTACCCCTCCATGTCTAAAGCTGATCACTGGGTCATTGAGTGTAAATTTAAGGGCCTCTTATGTTGGTGTGATTGGCATACGAAACCTTAGGAATATATAAGAAATTTGACAATTTTGCAATGCATGAAATTGGATTTACATCAGGGAGTTTAAATTATCACATTTAATGAGGCAATTAGATTGTTTTACAATAGTGCTATTCCTTCAAAGATGAAATTATCGTCATCACTGAAGTGTAATGCATGAAATTGGATTTAACTGGTGCAAGGTTGGTTCTTATAACATTCTTTGCATTGTTTCGATGTTCTTGCCTTTTGTAGTATTCTTCTGGCTTGTAAATTTGGATAAGTAAATAAACAGTGATAAACAGAAATGAGAAATCGTGAGTGCGTCATTTTGTTTGTTGTTCTAGTGGATAGTATCTGTGGAAAGTGGAAGCTTCAACTGGTGGTGAAACTCATCTTCCTGGCTTCAGTGGTTCTTAATTATCATTTTGGATCTTTAAAGTGGCAAGCGTGGTGGATTAAGTTGAGCATGATTGGAAGTTAATGCCAAAGCTAATACCAATCCTAGGAGTATTAGACGTATAGTTGTCTTAACGTTAGCCTTTTGTTAGTGGCCATTATTCTTGAAAGCTGTAGTAATAGATGTAGTTGATTTGTGTTTTTCTGTATATTTTTAATACAAGTGAAGAAACCTATTTACACCCATGAATGATGATTCAATTTTAAAGTCATTGACAAGAAGGTAATATTAATCTAAAATACGATGAACATTTTGAGTGAAAATAGTGATACTTATTATCCTAATTTTGTTTTCAATTGATATAGGTTTATCAGACTCTTCTTTGAAAGCCTTTGTAGAGAGGTTTGGAATAAAACAAACTTACCTACTTTAAAACACGAAGAATAATCAAAATGTAAAAGGATAAGTTAATCTTTATGCCTTCTGGAAGTTTCCTGCAAAAATAGTGGAACAAATGGTTCTTTGACTTTTACTTTTCTCGGTAGAATCATCAGTCAACATTGTTATCTTCACTTCCATTTTTATCGTGGCTCCTTATTATATTGCACTTTGGTGAATGAAAATCTGTCTCGAAGGACATTGCTGTCAGTGCCCACTCTTCAATAAAGTTGCTCTTATCTTTGCCCAAGTTTCAACTAGTAGTATCTAGACATATTTATGTGCACACGCACACAGATGAAGTTCCTCTGTATTTCTCATCACATTTTGTTAGGGATTTGACTTTGAAAGGATTGGTTGATTTTCTGTCACATTTTAATTGAGATTTGGATGGGACTTTGTGTTATGCACTTCATAGACGGAATTCAACCTTCTGTATATTTTCTATTGTTGGGTTTTTGAATATCTGCTGGTAATAGCAGTAAATTTTGGATATATTAAATTTTATAAAGTAAATTATATAAGAGGCAAGATGATTAACGATGTGAGAATGTCTGCTTAAATAATGCATGTGCATTATCTACACTGCTTTCATCTAGTTGTGTATTACTTCTTGGTCTGACTTCTGATTCATTATTTGGCTTTCAAGTTCTTAATTTCTAGAGCAGGGCCTTGATTATCAGAGTTTGAAGATCTTTTAGTGTTTTCAGTCAGTTTGTCTTGGTTCACCATATCATTTATGGGATATTCTATTATGTAAATTCTCAATTTGACTGGCTGTGTGGGATAGGGGAGAATGACAATCATTCTTGATTGCTATGTTTCATCAATTCATTCCGTTCACTTAATTGGCTGATATTAAAAAAAAGTCAGCTGGATTAAACTTAAGAAAAGCTCTCTAATTTCAAGAGTGGATTGATTCAACTGTGAATGTATGTGATTTCTTACTGATGTTTCTCAAATGCTCTAAACTTTACTTTCAGCCTTGTCTTCTATTCATTTTACTTTGCGGTTGATTAGTACGTCTTCTTTTTAGGTAACTTTTATAGGATACGACAGTGCATTTGCATTTGGGGCTAAAAAGTTAGCTAGGTTACTTGATTGCCCAAAAGAAGATCTACGGTATGAAGTAAATCAGTTCTTTATGAACACTTGGGATCGGCATGGCAGCGGTCAGCGCCCAGATGCTCCAAAGAATGATTTATGGCACATAAGATTGAAAAATCTTGATAACTGTCATGCATCTGAGCATCCTAGGGACAAGACATGTAGTAAAAATCCTAACCATGAGACTCAAGTTGATGGTCGGAGCTCACAAAATGTGTCGTCCCAGCATGGTACCTATCCCACTGAAAGCACATCTAGAAGTAGTGAAGTGACTGCAGTTTCTTGCAGTCAAATGCAAAAAACTCATGTTAATTCAATTAACTCTAAGATCTCAGATCAGACAAGGAGAGAAATTGGTTCCACTCAGGGTGTTCATACTGATAAAAGTCAGAGAAGTTCCAAACCTTATAACTTGGCCAATGGTCTTCAGGCACGATATTTTGCAAGGACACACTCCAGTCCTGAGCTTACTGATGCATGCACTGATGGTTCTTCCCAGGGAAGAAATAACAGAGCTTCAGAACGTGGAAAGGAGCAGGTATCATCTGCTAAGTTGGTTAATACGAGGAGGAAGAACATGGAATCTGATAATTTGAGTGGCCATAGCATAAGATCATCTAATGATGACCCCTCAGTAGATAGACACTTCCCACCCTGTCAGAATCTTGACGTTGCTGCTGACTCAAATAATGTGTCAAATAGTTACCACAATGAGGGTTTGGGTGCTGCAGGTGAAGAAGTTCCTACCATGATGGGTACACTTCTGATGCAGCAGGAAGAACAAGACGTGAATATGATGGCTTCTTCAGCAGGCCGTGGTTTCAATAGTCAGGTTCATGTTCCACTGAATATAGCATCAAATCATGTGCCCTATCAGCTGTCACCTGTCCTTGCTTCAATGGGTTATGCCGAGAGAAATATGGGAGGAATGATACCCACTAATATCCCCACAATGGAGATTCCTTGGGGTGCAAGTATGCAATTTCCTCAAGGCTTGTTTTCATCTTCACTAACCCATTATTTTCCTGGTGTAGGATTGACCTCCAATCCAGAAAATCCTACCAAACCTGGTAATGAGAATTTTGGTAATGGGGAAATGAACAGTGTGGAGACTGATTGTGATCCCTGGCATGAACAGGAGAGGGGTTCTCTTGGTGTATTTGACCTTGATAATGAAGGTCTTGAAATTCATCAATCAGATGAAAAGCAGCAGTCCACATCATCTAATTACAAGTTTGTTCCTTCCTCTCGGATGGGTGTCTCTGGCAGCTCTTCTAGAGTTCAGCAGAAGTTCAGCAAAGAGTTCCGAGCAGCAATGAGAGAAGATTGTGTGGATCCTTTCTCATATCACGAGAACCAAGGTTCTGAAGTTCACTTTGACGAGAGTGTTGCAAGTTCAAGGTCCTTCACAACTTCAAATGCTAGTTCTTTAAGAAGTAAAACCTCTTCTGAGAGTTCTTGGGAAGGACCATCCACAAAGTCATCAAAGTCAACCAGGGAAAAGAGAGGCCGAAAAACTACTTCAGTGCATTCTGTTGTGTATGGGAAAGGCAAGAGTGTCAATGATCATTTGTCCAATGAAACAAAAGATGATAACAAAGACTGGAATGCTGTATCTGCCATGGCTTCTGAAATAACTGAAAGAAACATTGGACCTCAATGTACATCTTTGCCTGCTTCAAGGCATCAAGTATCTGGAATTGATGTGGCTCAGACCAGTGGGTCTGAGTCAATGATACCTATTGCCCCGGTGCTCTTGGATCCTGCTTCTCGACAAAGAAACACTGACAATTCAGGCATTTTTCCATTTGCATTTTATCCCACAGGACCACCAGTTCCATTTGTTACTATGCTTCCTGTGTACAACTTCCCATCTGAAACAGGGACTTCTGATGCACCAGCCAGCCATTTTGGTGTCAAGGAGTTCCCAGATAACACTGATTCTAGTCAGAATTTTGAGTCATCTGAGGGACTTGATCAACCAGAGGTGTTAAGTAGTTCTAGTTCTATGAGGATGGAAGCTTCTGTTGAGCTGTCACAGCACAAGCCTGACATTCTTAACAGTGATTTCGCCAGCCACTGGCAAAACTTGCAGTATGGCCGTTTTTGCCAAAATGCACGGGGTCCTGCACCTCTAATTTATCCTTCTCCTGTTGTGGTGCCACCTGTATATTTGCAAGGTCGCTTTCCTTGGGATGGTCCTGGGAGACCTTTGTCAACCAACATGAATCTTTTCACACAGTTTATGAGCTACGGACCTCGACCAGTTCCTGTCTCTCCTCTACAGTCTGTGTCTAATAGGCCTCCTGGTGTTTACCAGCAGTATGTTGATGAAACGCCAAGACATCGTAATGGGACAGGGACCTACCTGCCAAATCCGGTGAGATGAATTCCAGCTTAGTCATCTGTTTTCACTGAACATATAAATTGTATTTAGATATGGAGTCTCCTGCTTTCTTCTCCTTTCCTTTGATGTAGAGGTTTATGGTTCATATAATCTGGACACTGCTTCAGTGTCGTGATAGAAAAAAAATCATATCTTAATCTTTAATTATGCTTTAGTAATTTCACTTGATGGTACTGAGTGAATTCATTTTTGCTGTAAAATGTTCATATATGTTGTTGTAGATTAATACACAAGAGTCATATGCTTTGAGCCTTTGACACCTCAACACACCATCACCATTTTTTCTTCCTTCTCATGTTCCTTCTCTAGGAGGTAATTTTATATAGTCCTTATTCTCTTTTGGATGTTTGTTGATTGTGCTTAACCCTTATTTGGAGCCATGTCATTGTCAGCCCTTAATCTTTAGCACTGTACTGGAAACTGGCCCTTAGTTTCTGTATATAACAGAAAAAAGATAGGATTGTTGTTACCGTGGAAAAGGAAAATGTATTGATACTTGTAGTGAAGAGGTTGGTGGTTGTACAATGTTTGTGTGTTGTGAACGGAATGCCTCTAAACCTTTTTTTCTTTTGAATCAACATATGAGTATTTCGTCCCTTTTAGTCCTTAACCTCTACTCCCAGACAATATGCAGCCTTGTTCGTATACCATATACAACACTTGCTCAACAAATTTCAAAAGCAATACCAGGGATGTCTACGGCAGTTGGGGCAGTATTTTAGAAACGAAGTTCACATTTATTTTACCGTTCTTGTTCCATTGATCTGATTTCCATTTAGTTTGCCTTATGGTAGAGTTGTTTGGATATTAGTTTAATGCATGCTATTGATCTTACAATTGCTGCCAACATTTCCTTTGATCCTTTGGATTTGCTTACCCATATCAGTTGCATTTTGTTTTGTTTGACTTCAGAAGGTATCTGTTCGAGATCGGCATTCTACAGGTACCAGAAAGGGAAATTACAATTATGAAAGAAGTGATCACCATGGAGATAGAGAAGGCAACTGGAACTCAAAGTCTCGTGTTACTGGACGTAACAGTCACAGCCAAGCTGATAAGTCAAGCTCCAGGGCGGATCGACTGGGAGCAAGTGAGAACCGAGCTGACAGATCTTGGGGCTCAAATAGGCATGACACATTTCATTCATATCAATCCCAGAATGTCCCCCTTCGCTTGAACGTCAGTCAGAGCAGTTCCACTAATGTTAGCTACGGAATGTATCCAATACCATCCATCAATCCGGGCGGTGTCTCAGCAAATGGACCTACTATTCCATCTGTTGTTATGCTATATCCGTGCGATCATAATTCTGGAGCAGAGCAGCTTGAATTTGGATCTCTTGGGCCAATGGGTTTCTCAGGTGTAAATGAGGTGTCACATTTCAGTGAGTCAAGCGGGTCAAGTCCAGGATTTGAAGACCCAAGATTTAATGGCGGCACTGTTCGCGGGTCTTCACCAGATCAACCTTCTTCACCCCAGCTCCAGAGGTAGTTACCCTGTCTCGCCAAGCCAGTAAGTGTAAGATTTCTGAACATTTACAAGAATCACGTTTCATCTTATTGAAATCCTTTTGTGAAATTGCAGCCTGATTTAACCAATTCTGTTAGCACATCCTTTATTTATTTGTTTACTTCATGATGTTTTGTGATCTTGTTGATTTGTCATCTAAGCAGGGGGGTTTGATTTTATTGCCAGATCAGTGGCACACATGAATTATCAGTTGAAGATCTTCCCACCTCTGGCATTTCCAAACAATGGTGGGAGAAACTATAATGACAAATCCTTCATTTCCCAGGGATTTTTGTTCTCACCTCATCATACATAGAAGGGAGAAATTCATGCTTCTGACATATTCTCTTGGAAAAGGTCAGATACTCCCCTCATACTTGTTTGTACACTAGACATCAGGACAGGATATATAGTGGATTGGCAGTAGAAAGGATGATGAATGATTCGATGATTAGGCTTGTGATAGGCTCAACACATTGTAACACCGCCAATTTAGAAGCCCACAGTTTTAGAATCTAGGGTTTATCTTTTCGTCAGGATTTTTCACAAATTCAGGTTCAGGTATCGCTTTCCTCATCAAAACTCTTGTTATTGTAGTCATACAACCCTCAAAATAGTTGAAAATTACTTGAAACGGATATGATAAAACGGTCCTCTTAAACAATTACAAGTTTCAGTTATTTCAGTCCTTTTATATTATAAAAAGTAAATATTTTTGTTATTTATCATATACAAAATCTCCATTTTCCATATTCAATAGGACATTGCCGAATCAATAGTAAATAATATTGTCAAAATATAACGTTTTGTTTATAATAAAGAGTTAATTGTAAAAATCAAAATTTACCCAATTTCGTAATATTAGTTTGAATTTTAAAATGTTTAATTTTTAGCATAGCTTTGGACCAAAAGTTCCAATTTTATTGGATCACCGCTTTTGTGGCTGAGAGTTAATTATAGTGAACACTTGTTTTTTTTGTTGGCTATTTAGCTTTACCTTTAGCTTTAGTTTTTGACTTTTGTTTTGATGATAGTTATTGTAATCGGAATCATTGAAGTTGTCATTCTCTTTGTCTGTCTTATTATCTTAGAATCAAAGGTGCCATTTGCACCTTATTAAATAATATTTTCAACAAAGTATAAAAGTAATATTAAAAATAACAGCAAGTTTTATTTAATTTTTTAATAAAATTTTAAGATATAAATTCCATATTTGATTAATATGTAAAATAATCATTTTTAATTTCATTTAATATATAATGTTATATAGACCAAACTAATAACCTAATTATTACAAGTTGAAATAAATTTTGTAATGTTTCAATAGAGTATGTCTCTTAAATTATTTCAGCTTGAATTTATTTCTTAACATTTCTTACAAAATTTAAGGAATAAGAGGGACCTCTTGGAAATAAATTAAGAGACATACTCTATTGAAACATTACATTGTTGATAAGAAAAATGAAAATAATTTTTAAGTTAAAGTAACAATTTTGTTAAGAAATTATTCCATCAAAATGATTTTAATCCATAAATAAATCAGAATTATATATTATTTTAGCACATTTTTCTTCAATAAATTTCATTTATGCATATAATATATCATAATAAATTTATGCAAAATAAGAGTGACATAATTGACTATGTTTTAAAAGTAGAATCGGAAGTTAATCCGATAAAAGAAAAGGTTTAAGGTTTTAAAGATTTGACAAATTTAATTAAAAAATTATTTATTTATTTTTGTTTATAAAAATGTATTATTTTACTGTCCAATTAATTAAAAATGATTAATTTTAAATAATAAAAATTATTAAAATAAATTGAACCAAAATATTGTACAATTTTAAAATTTTTACAATTGAATCTATCGGTTTAATTTTTTAATTATTCATAATTAGCACTCCTGAGTGAACATCTTAATTACAGGATTATGATTTTATGCGAAAAAAAATATAGAATCTGACTTATATATTATTTAACAAATCTTAATAAATACTCACGTATAACTCCAAAACTGTCCCATCATTTTGACGACATACGGGATTCTTACAACTCAATGAAATACCCCCAAGTCATGATGTGATGAACGGCCAGAAGCAAGCCACGCTCCGCCGATAACTTGTGGACAAGCGTACAGCTGTAAGCCGAGCGTGTGTGATGGGCATGACGTGTGGAGATATGCATGCATAAGAAGGAAAGAAGAGGAATCGCTTCTCATTGGAAGTTGTGACAACAAAATATTAGTTAATTCTCGTGCGTGACCGACTTATCGGTCTCTCTCTCTTTCTAATAATTTAGTTATTGATTTCTTTTCTTTTTTCTTTATTCGGGTGCTAATCATTGAAGCTGTTTACTAATAAGGGTTTGTCTGTTAGTTATCGTTTTAAAACTAAAGTCACCGTTAATTTCCTTTTCTTTTTTTTCGAGATTAGATCTTTTGTTTCGGTATTTTATTATATTTTATTTACATATTTATATAAATTTTATATAAATATATAGATAAAATTTAATATGATAAAGTTGAAATCGAAATAGAAGATTTGATGTATATTTTTGCATCTTAAACAAATATAATAAATATCTCTTTTTCAAATTTACTATTAATTGAGCTTTCAAACACAAATAATAAAATCTTAAATTAAATATAATATAATTTTTAAATATATATTTCAGCGAAACTTCAATTAAGTGTTAATTAGAACATAAATATCTTATAAGGAAGAGCATATGAGACTCTTTTCCGGTGAATTGAGAAGTCGAGTCGCAAACAGCATTTTGTGGTCCTGACCAATGGAAGGGGCACATGATATTCGGAATATCTCGTTGTAAACTTTTCCAAGGCTTGATGGGCACAGATGAAAACTTTTCTAAGGCTGGACCACTTCAATGATAAAAAAATCTAACCCATTTTATCAATTTAATTGTACAATTTTAGTTTAGTTTTAATATTTAAAATAATTTTTACAGTTAAATATTATTAATTTATTACAATGACATGCCGTGTAAGGGTGGGAAAAAGTAAACCAACACCAAACGGATTGGGAATTTGAAATATATGCCAATCTTGTCATTTTCTCTTGGTCTTCGCATACAAGTTTAGTGAAACTCTGTGACTGGATTGTCGCAGAGGCTCTTTTTCCACTCCAATCTGGAAACTTGACGGGTCATGCACGCTTTCACCTGATCGGGTAACGGTCCGATGTTGAAGGTTGTTAAATTTTTAAAATTATTCAAAAAAAGGTTTGAGTTTTCAATTAATTCCACGACCGACTACGCGAATTTATGCTAATTCTTAAATGTGTTAAATAAAACAACTTAATTTTGAATAAAATAATATTATTTTAGAATTTACATTAAAAATTAATTAAGGTTGGCATCATTAATTTAGAAAATTTTAATTATAGAATAATTTAAATTTTAATTAATTTTTTCGATCGAAATATATGATTATATGAGTTTTATAAATTTGGTTATTTTTAATAATAAAATTATTAAATTGAAAAATAAATAAAAATTGAATACCGAGTTTTTTGTTTTATATTTGTAAAAAATGTAATGATACAATAATGACAAAAGTCCAAAGATGATTTAAAAAAAACCAATTTCAGTTGGGTAAGTTTTGTTTTTTTTTTTCCCCACTCTTTACTCTCTGTTTTTGTCTTCTCCTCCCCTACACCTCTCTCCTTCTCTCTACCGCCATTTTCAAGTCATCTCTTCTCAGTTTTAACTTCGTATATGTAAATTCAACAGTTCAATTACTATTCCCTTCTCACCATGTAAATATCGTCTGAACTCGTCTTGTTGATGTCTGTCTCTCGCTCTCTTGAGGTGTCAGTACATTCCAAGATTGGTTTCAACTGTTCTTGGCGAATCATCAAAATGATAGCTCAAGCTTGAAGTTCTTGATGCCAGATTATCCTTTTTGATATATCTTTTTAGCTCTTGTAATCGTTGTCCGTTTTACTATATTCAATCTTGAGCTCCGAAGAATATTCAGGGGCTCTGAATTCGTCGAAACTATATTTTTCGTCTGCATCGGAGCTCTGGAGAGTTGGAATTCGGTGTAAGGTATTAGTTCTTTATCTTCGGATCTTGCTGTTCATGTCCGTTTAAGTTACTGTGGAATTCCTTTGTTTGTTTTTATTTTTCGCCGAGAAATCTATTATTACTTGGCTTTCTAAACTATTTTTACATTCTGAAAAAACTGTAATCTATTTTCAAATATTATGTTCTTAAAATTGTTGTTTCATGCTGGATTTGGTTAAAGCTATTGAATCAGGTAAACTACTGTTGAATTAATAATGCAAATAATACTCTTTAATTATTATGTTAGTTCCTGGTGGGAGCAGAATATTTAGATTCTGATGCTTATTAAAGGTTCTGGATCTGGTTAATTACAAGTCGCGAGTTAGTACCCGCCGGATGTACTATACTCATACATAGTTTCTCAGCAACAAAATGCACGGACAGTTGTTTTGAATATTTTCTGCGTCATGTTAAGCATGGAATTTCACTTTTCCATGCTGTCGTTGAATATCGAATACGATTTAATTTGTTGATGTAGAAAAAAAGATACCTTTAACCAATTAAGAATGTCTAGTCGGGTGCTACCTTTTGTGGGTTTTCCTTTCTGTCGCTGATGTGTAGTTTGATGTAACATGGGTAATTGTACCAGAGAATGCTTGTGTTTGTTTTGTTGGAGGGAAAGGCATGATGCCACGTAGATGGTATAAATGTGTGTTGATCAATGCTTATACTCACTGAATGCACTAAGACGTGAAAGTGTTTTGAGGAGATTAAAATTTCTGATTGCTCTTGTTAGAATTTACAATGGGCCTACGGGCCCACACGAGAAGGAAAGCTAGACTACATACAAGCCCAAGTGAGGTTCCATCCTAAAACTAATTGGTGATAGGTGGAGTAGCACACTAGACTTATATGTTGGTCTTCTTTCCTCTCTTTTTTCAATGTGGGACAAACTCTCACTCTTATATTTCAACACACTTCCCTCACGTGTGGGTCTAACACGTGACATAATCCATCATTCGGAGGTGTTAACGACTAACATAAGAGCAACCTGCTCTGATACCATGTTAGAATTTACAATGGGCCTACGGGCCCATACGAGAAGGAAAACTAGACCACATACAAGCCCAAGTGAGGTTTCATCCTAAAACCAATTGGTGATAGGTGGAGTAGCCCACTAGACTTATATGTTGGTCTTCTTTCCTCTCTTTTTTTAATGTGGGGCAAACTCCCACTCTTATATTTCAACAGCTCTAAATTCTGCTTACAACTATTCTTTAGTGCCTGTGTTCAGTCTACTCAGAAGTTTTGAATTTTTCCATGTGTCTAGTAAATGCATGATTTTTCTCCTTGTTTTACTTCTATTTTTTGTATTCCAGATTAAACTGCCTCGACCTGTGGGTTTCCTTGAAACATAAGATCTTGTTTCTATTTTGGTGAACCAAATTATCTCAGCAGCAGCCAGGAATTGTCAGAGTTGAAAAATAGAGATGCCGTCAATCTGCAGTCAGTTGGAATGAAGACTTTACAGGTCTCTTCTTGTGTCCTGAATCTCCTGATATGCAACAAAATTTTCTTTCTTGTTGGATGTGGACAAGTCTCTTCTTGTAATTGTTTGAATTGGTTCTTATTGTTACCTCCAGGCTTCATAGTTAGCCTTTCCCCCATGTAAACACGCCTTCAGTCTTCTACATTTTGCTCTTTTGCATTCATTTACACCATTTATTTTCTTTAATTCTTCTTGAGCAAGTATTTTTTAATTTTACTGATTCTTATGCTTCACGTAGCTTGTGCTAAAAGCAGGATTTTTTTTCCTAGTGTTTTGACCAACTTCTAGTGATGGTGATGTTGATGCTTTCTTTTCATTGTCATCCATTACCACCAAAAACCTATGCCCTATGTGTCTCGCTCATCTCATGTTCGTACATGGACATGAGATCACGGCAAATTTATTCAGGGGATGAAATTGATAGTAATGTAGTTCTAACAATTCTTTAATTTGAATTTTGGTCTCAAAAGATTTTCTTTTGAACTTTTGGATATTGACATTACCATGATTTTCACTTGCTGAATGCTGAATTCACATACTTGAGCACAAGATATGATAATGCCATAAACTGTTGTGTCCTTATCTGTTACTTCTTTGATGCCCCTTAACTCTCACTTAATGTTGTTTGTATATTAAAGAGAAGTTCCGTTGGTTTCAGAGCACACAAGAAATACATTCCTCAAATCAAGTTTCACGCGACTCCCAAAGTGACCAACAAAATGATCACTCAGTAGAGGCTCCTGTAACAGACTCTGGTTCAATATCTGCTTCAAACAATGATGGCAGGAAGGTTTCACGTCAAGACATTGAACTTGTAAGAAATCATTTCTTATTTATTTTTCTTTTAAGCTTTTTTTTTTGTTTTCTATAATTTTAGGATTAACTTTCATTATTCTTGTTTCCCTTGCACCTTGTTTCTACAATATCTGTTTCTTTTCTCCTGCTGATGACAGTCTCTTTAATGCTTATTACAGGTGCAGAATCTGATTGAGCGGTGCCTGCAGTTATATATGAATAGAGATGAGGTTGTCAAAACCCTATTGACTCGAGCGAAGATAGATCCCGGGTTTACAAATTTAGGTAGGGTGCTCGATTCCTTTACAAGATTTCACCTTTTTGTTGCATGTGAATGGTCACTTCAACTTTTCGATGATGTTAGGAACTTTTATAAATTTCAGACTATATCAAGTGAAGCATGTTTTGATATCAAAATATGTATATTGTTAAGAAAATAAATGGCCTCTATTTTCCCAGCAAAGGATAACCAGCATGCAGGAGCTGTGATGTGCTATATTGATGTTTTTGTTTCTATTTTCTTTGTCGTACATTAAAACAATATTCAATTCCTTTCTTTACTGCGTTTTCTTTGCTTTTCCAGTATGGCAGAAGTTGGAAGAAGAAAATGCTGATTTCTTTAGGGCCTATTATATTAGGCTGAAGCTGAAGAAACAAATTCTTTTATTTAATCATTTGCTTGATCATCAGTATCGTCTTATGAAGTATCCAGTAGCTGGCAAGGTTCCACTAGCCCCCATACAAAACGGGATTCATCCTATGCCAGGTAAGTTAATATTCAGATAATGGCTTTGTAAAATCCCTACGGGTTATTTTGGTTTTGCAAAGGACAATGAATTTTAGGCTATTAGGTTTTTGTTCTTAGTTTTAATCATTTTTGTACAAAGTAAGAGTAGTAGTGGAATTTTTGTGATGCCTAAAGGCTTGTGACAGTGATATTTATTTGAAACACTATATTCTGCTATTATTAAATGTCACTTGTTTGCAGTGCAGTTAACAATTTACCGATGGGATACCCTGTGTTGCAACAACCGCCAGTGCCAGCTCCTGGTCAACCCCGTCTTGACTCCATGGGCTGTGGATTATCAAGCTGTCACATGGTTAGTGGAGTTCCAGCACTAGGAAATTTCCATCCAGTTCGAACAAATTCTGGGAACGAGTGAGAATCTTCCTATCTGCTCATTACTCGATTTCATCTTCAGCTTATGGTGCATTTTTCATATTTTGAAGGTTCCTCTTCCTCTACGCAGTAATGTGCGTCTTATTTATTCTTCATGAAGTTTTGAGTGCTTTTCCATTCCTATGGACATTTGTACATCATACTGGTAAGACTATAAATTATAATGCATGGGAAATGACGTGTAAGTAGTCATTTACTCTGGCATTGAATACCTGGTACCAATTTGTCAATTTTAACAGTGCTAGTAGCTTATTCTGCGCTTGAGATTGGCTCTGATGATCAAGTTTATTTTCTGATTAAAGGGAAACATTTTCTATCCATTTATACTTGAATATTTATTCAGTAGAAGGAGCTAATGGCAGCTGCATATACTTGTAGTATGGAGATGGAAAACTGTGCAGCTGATGTAGCTCCTGCAGTTCCGCCAAACAATGGCATATCATCTATGTCAGAGATGCCCGTCAGTCCGACATCAGTGGCATCTAGTGGTCATTTTCCCTTCACTGCTCCGGACATTTCTGAAATGGGAGTAGATACATCAGCATTGGACACGGCATTTACATCTGATGTGGCAAGTTCAGTAGGGTTACAACTTGGACAAGATGGTGGGCCAAGAAATGCGGGAGATTCCCCCAGATCAATGGATCAGATCCAGTGGAGCTTCATGCTTTCAGATCTGTCGGCAGATTTGCCTAACATGGGAGGTAAATTCTTATACTTTATACGTTCTGTCACAGAGTTCTTGTTCATACGGTATGTTGAAGGGGGTCTATGATCAAAGGTTGGAAGTTTGCCTAAAGAACAACACCTCATGGAAGATCCTTTGAAGGGATATTTCATTTGATAGTGATTCCAATTTCCTAATAATATATTAAAAAATCAACTAGCACAAAATGGTGCTTTTGAAGGCAATCCCATTGGTTTTTAATTCAACTAGCGATGAAGTCACCGATCTGTACTTGTTTGGAACTAGCTTCTGCTTAGTTCTGTCATGCTACAATAAAAATGTTTCTAACAAATACAGGCCAACCTAGAATCTCTTCATTTGTCCACTTGTCATATCTAAACTTTCTTTAGACGTATTACCTTTGAAAATATTTTCTTTTTGACAGATTTTGGAGCCCTTGGAAACTACTCTGGTTCCTCTTTTCTGCCTTCTGATTCAGAAATTTTACTGGATTCACCAGACCACAAGGACATAGGTAATTGATTCTTACTGCTGCTAGTTAAACTCTAATTGCATAAATGATTGATCTTGTTTATCTTCTAAGATGTCTTTGTTTCAATCTGAAATTGATTCGAAGAAAGATCACATGTCCACTTTTTCCCAAAACTCTCATGTCTGTTAATTTCCGGTAATTTTGTCTCTGATGGATGATTGTGTACTTGTAAAATTTCCAAGTGGTATGTTTATAAGGCATATCATAACCATTCACATTAAAATCTTGAAGTCCAAATTAAAGTTTGTTCCTCTATTGTTTTCCCCTTAACTATTTCTTACCCTGGTAAATTTAACTTGCAACAGTGGAAGAATTCTTTGTTGATTCGGCTCCAGGGCCATCATGCTCCCAGTCAGACGAAGAAAGGTCATAGGCCAGGTGAGGCCCATCCTTTTTCTCTGAAAATTTAGGATGAGTTAAATTAGATAAACAAAATAAGATTATGTCAGCTAGTTTCAGGGATGTTAGCCAGTTGGATCATTTTTCTGTTTATTGTTGTAGGCACCAGTTTTGATTGGTATTAGCATGCTAATACAGAACTGATCATGCTTGACGTAATTTTAAACAGAAGCAATAAAATTAGGAATGTAACTTCTACATATTTGTTTTCTAAATTTATGGAAATGAAGATCCATTTATCACTACTATTAATCTGTGATTTAGTTTTGTTAGTGCAAATGTTACAATGATCTTGAATAGCCGGGCCGACCCGACTTCTTAAAAATACAGCTTCGGGCTGATCGGATTTGAATACCATCTATTGATTAAAATAATGTCATTTTAATCCGTCAAATGCAAAACTGTTCATTTCGGGTTCAATTTGTTAACCCTATGTACATGATGTCATGTACATGAGCTAATACAGCACCGGCGTCAAACCATACAAGTTGCAAGCCCTGGAAAAGTAAAAGAAATTCTTATATTACACAAGACGCAACTTAAAAGAGTAAGTATTTAATAATTTTTATTATAAAAAATTGACCAATTTATAATTTATTCGATTGATTTGTAAAATTTAATTAGTTTTATACATTAAAAATAAACAAATAAAATTTTATTTAAATGTATTTTTTAATTAAAATTTAGATATTTTTCTCTGTTTTTAAAGTTTTAATTTTAAAAATACTAGGTAAATGACTATTACGAAGGAAGGTTCGGGGACGAAAACTAATCAAAACTTGGGGAAGATTCAGAGTTGGAGGCTATCGTAATTAAACAACAACAAATCATCCTCACTTTTGAGACCTTGGAATTGTCTGCCATGGACGATGGAACAGATCAAACAGAGATGATAAATTTTCCATGCCGAGGCAGTCAGCCCATTAAAGGTCAAACGTCCATCTTATCTGTTGTCTTCAATATATATACATATATATATATCCAAGGTCTCACTTTTGAGACCTTGGAATTGTCTGCCATGGACGATGGAACAGATCAAACAGAGATGATAAGTTTTCCATGCCGAGGCAGTCAGCCCATTAAAGGTCAAATGTCCATCTTATCTGTTGTCTTCAATATATATATATATATAATTTAATAAGTAAATGAATACGAAAACAAAAAAGAAGATAAATTAATCAAGTCATTACAAAAAAATATTTAGGTTAAATAAGAAAATATTTTAGCTAAATAATTAGGAAAAAAGTACTACATATTAAATACTTAGGCTAAATATAAGATATAAAACTCGAAAAAAAATGTTTAAAAAATCTGTGAAAACAAAAAAAATCCTCTAAATAAGATCTTTTGTCCGTATCTTAATAAGCTAAAGTTTTCAATTAGTCCTCATATTCTTGATAATTTTCAGTAGAATGGTACATTTTTAATTGTCTATTCTCAATTATTTTTAAATCTTCCCTTTTTTTATCTTACAATAAATAATTATAATTTTCTTACGTTTTCTTACAGGAAAATTAGAGCATCTTTTCTTAACATATCTGAATAATTTAAACCTTGTTTTTTTTTTTCATTAATGTTAGTTACCTTAAATTTTTCTCTTATGCCTAAATTCTTGACCTTATCTTTTTATACAAAATTGCATATCCAACTAAACATTCTATCTCTTGACAATATTATAGCACGAAAAAGACATCAATTTATCTGCATTAATTATATGGAGCCCTTCAATGCATCGTTTTTCTTCATCTATCAAGTTAGACAAATGGTTTTTGGGGCGTAGCATATGGACAAATGTACTTTTAAGCATTTAATCTAAATTTAAATTTATTTTAATCTTCTACTCATTAAAATTTTAATTGAATTATTGAGTTTTGTTTAATCATATTTATATTAGTAAACTCAAAATTACTTCTTTTCCAGTGAAAAATAAATGACGTATGACTTCAATATCGTGTGAGTAAAAGAGAACATGAGCATCTTATATTCCCTTAATGTATGACTTCAATATGGTGTGAGTAAAAGAGAACATGAGCGTCTTATATTTTCTTAATGTTTTAAAAATTAGATCGGATGTTAACCTGATAATATAAAAAATTTAAGGTTTAATTGATAAATATGATTAAAAGAGATTATATTTATCTATAAAAAAGAAATTATTAAAAAATTAGTTAATTAATTTTGATTTATAATAATTTATTAATTTACAAAAATTGATTAATTAATCAATAAATTAATCAGATTTTAACAACAAGAGTTATTAAAATAAATCGAACGAGAAATTTAAAAATCAAAATGACAGTTTAAAAATTTTAACATTAAACCGACTAAATAGATTGAGTTTTTAAATTATTGACTCCGATACAATCTCGCAGGATTGTATACATATACTTTTAAAGGTAAACTATAAAACGTTAAATTATTTAAATTTTATTTTAGTTTTAAAATTTTTAAAAATAATAATAAGTTTAAATATTAAAAGTTGAATATTTTAATTCAAAATATCATTTTCATTAATATAAATTTATAGTAGAAAAACTGACACGACTTTCATAATTTTTGAATATCAATATACTATTTAATTTTGATATTCCAGTAATTTTCTATCTTTGAATAAAAATCGTTACTAAAAGTTACGTTTTTGTAGTATTCCAAGAGAGTTATTTTGATAAAGAAAGATTCAGTTTTTTTTTTGTTGCCTACGAGGTGTCCTAGGAGGGTCTTAACTATGAGAAGACACCTTTAAACCATCCACACGTAAACTAATCCCCACTCGAGTTGGGTAAATCCCTTGCAGGAGGTAAAACTCTGGTCTCAAGCTTTAAACGGCTGCATATATGAGGGCGGTTCGAATCTGCAATCTCACTTAAGCCAGAAGAGTTCCTTACCAACTCACCTGCGCCTTAGGGTTGATAAAGAAAGATTTTTTTTTTGGTACAAAGGAAAAAAAACCAAAATACAAGCTAGGCTAGGGCAGCAGTCGGCGATACATTATACCCTGTTGATCCCAATGTAGGAGCTCCATAACGGGCAACGGTGGATCCTTGAGTATAAAAAAGCCTGGACTGATTAGAGTTGCAAGCGACGCTAGGCTATCTGCACATTGGTTCCCTTCATGGTCAATGTGCTGAAGTGATACTTCCCAATCTCGTTGGAGGAGCCTCCTAGTATTTGCAACCAAAAAGTTGTCATCAGAGAAAATAGGAAGAGATGAGGACAGGATGTTTAGAACCTCGAGGGAGTCGACTTTGATGATGACCCGTAGGTACCCTAGGTTCCAAGCGAAAGTGAGCCCCGAATGGACGCCTTGGAGTTCGGCAGTTAGTGACGAACCGCTTCCAATGTGGTGAATGAAACCACCGCACCAATAGTCGTGCCAGTCACGAAGCAACCCTCCAGTAGTAGCAATATTGGTATCATGTTGCACTGCTTCATCGGTGTTTAACTTGACCCAGTGTTCGGGGGGTTTAGTCCAACCTACTATACTGCCCGAGAGAAGGCCCTGTGTCGGGAACACACAGCTCTCTGTTGTCCTCGCCCATTCAATGTTTGCAGTGTAGGCAACAATCGCTCTGGTGCCGTCCTCCGGCCAGTTGAAGTCTGGTTCAAACATGCTTTTATTGCGCCAATGCCATAAGAACCAGCAGGCAACTCCAAAAAGCAAAGCCCAATCAAACTGCCTCACTTGAGATTGTTGTGTAAGATTAGAATGCACCCACAACTCGACGTCCCGATGATGAAAAAAATCCGAACCAATCAAATCCGGATGTAGTTTGCCCCAGAGAGTGTGAACTCTAGGGCAATCCCTCACAGCATGGAGGATGGTTTCCTCTTGACCGCAGTGTGGACAGTTACCATCCATGATAAGGCGACGTTTCACTTTGTGATGATTGATCAACAATTTCCCGGTATTCATTAACCAAAGAAAGGCCCTGATCCGTGGAGGCCCTGCCCATTTCTAAATTAACTTCCAGATTGGTTGCGACTCTTCTGTGGGCCGGCCTTTTATGGCTCCGTAGGTTGACGTTACTGTGAAACGGCCATGCTCTGTGGGCCCCCACCGTAAAGAGTCGGCCGTTGAGTCATCTACAGTAGTTGGATACCCCGCAATATCCAAACAAACGAAGGAGGGAAGAAACTGTTGGAACATGTGTCATTTCCAAGTGTAATCAGCATTCTGGACATCCGCTGCTGTAACATACAGATCGCCTTTAGGGACAAGGGTAAGGGCTACGTTGATCAGTGGACCCCAGTCCTTTAACCAATTTGTTCAGCCAGAAACGGATTCGCTAGCCATTTCTGAGTTTCCAATGAATTCCTTGTCGAACGACTTGCCAAGTGGCAGAGATTCCCCTCTAAGTGCTCGACGTCCCTGCCTTAGCAATTGTCAGAGGGAGATGATACGGGTCAAGGCGATGTTTAGTTCTAAGGTTCTGGACCCATAAGGCATGGGGTTGTGTGAGTAAGGCCCAACCCAACTTAGTCAACAAAGCGTAATTGGTTGTTCGAATTCATCGGATGCCTAGTCCTCCCGCTGGTTTGGCCCTACACACCATTTCCCAATTGGCCAAATGCAGTTTTTGGTGGTCGTCGGTGGAGCCCCAGACAAAGTCTCGCATGAGTCTCTCCAAGTCATCGCATAGTCGTCGCGAGAGTCTAATCGTTTGCATCGTGTAAATGGGCAAAGCCGAGATGACAGATTGGGTGAGCGCAACACAACCTGCGGGGGACAAGACCTTTGCCCGCCATCCGGCGAGGCGCTGGTGAGTTTTATCCAGGATGTGCTGGTATGTCTAGCGAGAGGCCCGTTTGTGTAACAGAGGAATGCCAAGATATCACCCTAGATTGGACGTGCGCGAGATGTGCAAGTTCTGGCCCTCAAATCCCCTGTCCCCTGCCCTCTTTCCCCTGTCCCTATCCTGTCCCCTTTGCATTTGAGCCATCCATTCATGTGGGATAAATCCTCTGTCCCCCTTCCCCTGTCCCTATCCTGTCTCCTTTACATCTGAGCCATCCATTTATGTGGGACCCACATGAATGAATGACTCAGATGCAAAGGAGACAGGGTAGGGACAGAAAAA
>JANITX010000010.1:47340460-47352361 GCA_027564395.1 Erythroxylum ulei | reverse complement strand
AACTAGAGAAAGAGTTATGGCTAAAACACCGAAGCATGTTCAATGTAACATTTTCCAACTTTTAACTTTCAACCTTTCACATATAATAGTTCTAACTTCCAAGAACAATTTGGGATCCAACATTTCAAGCATCACCTAACAACTCACAATGTGACAATGTGCAGAGCAAATTCATCTTTATTCAGCACACATTGAAGTCCCACAGTGAAAGAACACTTACCCATACCAAATAGAAGTATAAATCGTGTGCAATTTGCCCAAAACCTCAAGAAAATCCCCCGAAATCTTCGAACATGAAGTATGGAGGCATTATCTTTGCAGAAGGGAAAGGAACAATTTAAGGGATTAGGGTTTGGTTGGGATGGAATGTTGTAGGGGTGGTGTTTGCTAAAGGTAGAGAAAAGGAGAAGAATGAAAAAAATTGGAGAACTTTGGGCTAACAGACGACTGGCGTGGATGAGGGAAGGAGAAAGCACAGGGGTGACGTTGGTAGGCTAGAGAGAGTGCATAAAAAGAGAAGAGAAAAAGGTGTTTTAAATCTGAATGCAAGTCATGTCCGTTAAACAGACCTTTTTAGGTCTTTTTTGTTGTTATGAGGCCGTAGGTCTGTTAAGCGGACATAATGTCTACTAAATGGACCTTGAGTTTTCCTGTGTTTTGTTGAGGCTGTGAGTTCGTTAAATGGACTTCATGTTTACTAAATGGACCTTCTCAGTTTTTCCAAGATTCTCTCCTTGTTCACTCTTCTTTTTCGCCTTCTAACCATTCAATGATATCATAGGACTATATGCATGATGTATGAGTGCCAATAATGAAGAGATTAAATAAAACAAAGAAACATTGTCACTTACCTCCCCCACACTTAACATGGGTCTTACCTCTAGGATTGAAGAGTCATGATCACGCTATTCCTCATGCTAATAGGAGGTGTCATTGGGATGTCTCGTAAACACTAGCCCTATGCTACACATAACAAACTAGAATAAGAATATGTGACAAAAATGAAATTAATAAAATAATAAAGAGAGTTAGAAACCTTGGTTTGCATCCCAACAAGGGCTAAATTTAATGTCTTCTGCCGAACTCGGCCATCATGATGTCAGTTTTGGAATATGATAGTGGAAATACACCCAACCATTTCTCCCTAAAAATAGTGCTTAAGTTGTTGTCCATTGACCAAAAAGGGTTGTTGTTCATCCCTTCCAATCTCCACAACTCTATGTGGGTATACTTGGTCACCACGAAAGGTCCAGACCATCTTGATCGCAATTTCCCTAGAAACAATTTTAAACGAGAGTTAAATAACATTACTTTTTGACCATGTTTAAATTCTCACCAAAGGATATGCTTGTCATGGAAGGCCTTACTTCTCTCCTTGTATATTCGAGCATTCTCAAAAACATCTAGGCGAAATTTATCTAACTCATTCAACTCCATCAGTCTCATTTGTCCAGCTTCTTTGAGATCATAGTTTAACTTCTATATTGCCCGTAACGCCTTATGCTCAATTTCAAACGGAAAATGGTAAGATTTCCCAAAGACTAATCTATAAGGAGACATCCCCAAAGGAGTCTTGTATGCTGTCCTGTACGCCCAAAGAGTGTCATCAAGCTTCAATGCCCAATCCTTTCTTGAGGTATTAATAGTTTTCTCTAAAATTTGCTTGATTTCCCTGTTAGATACCTCAACTTTCCCACTGGTTTAAGGGTGGTAGGTGGTTCCAAACTTAAAATGACACCCATATTTTGCCAATAGAGATTTAAATTGATGATTCTGAAAATGTACCCCATTATCGCTGATTATAGCTCTTGGAACACCAAATCTTGAAAATATGTGCTTCTTGACAAATTTGACAACACTAGCTCCAGTGTTGTTTGACAAAGTTGTGGCTTCCACCCATTTGGATACATAATCAACCATTACAAGGATGTATTCATTACCGAAGGATACTAGAAATGGTCCCATAAAGTTCAAACCCCATACATCAAAGAGTTCAACCTCTAAAAGTCCCTTACTGGGGCATCTCGTGCTTCCTACCAATGTTCTCTGTTCTTTGACACTTATCACATGTCATGACATAAGTTCTAACATCCTTAAAGAGAGTAGTTCAATAAAACCCAGATTGTAAAACCTTTGTCGCCATTTTGTTAGCACCATGGTGTCCGCCATAGAGAGGAGCATGGCAATGATACAGTACTGACTACATCTCCTCATCAGGTATACATCTTCTAATTACCCCATCAGCTCACCTTCTAAAGAACAACGGGTCTTTCCAAAAGTAATTCCTTACCTCAGATAAGAATTTCCTTCTTTTATGGTATGAATAATCACCAGGAATAATGTTAGACACCAAAAAATTAACATGATCGGCAAACTAAGGAACACTGTCCTTAACGGATCACAGATTCTCATTAGGAAAGGCATCATTAATCGGTTCGACTCCCAGCTTGTCACCTTGCTCAAGTCGCAAGAGATGATCAGCCATCGAATTTTCGAATCCCTTCTTATCTCTAATTTCCAAATCAAATTCCTGCAAGAGTAAAATCCATCTAATCAACCTTGGTTGCAGATATTTCAAGGCAGAACAGTCAGTGTAAACAATGACTTTGGACCCAACAAGATAAGATCTAAATTTATCGAATGCAAAAACTACTGCTAGCAATTCTTTCTTTGTAGTAGCATAATTAATTTGAGCATCATTAAGAACTTTGCTAGCGTAATAAATGAAATGTAATTTCTTATCCTGTTTTTGACCTAAGACAGCCCCAAGTGCATAATCACTAGCATCACACATCAGCTCAAAAGGGAGATTCCAATTCGGTGTGGCCATTATAGGAGCTGAGGTAAGTTCCCCTTTCAACATGTTAAAGCATCAAGACATTCATCAGTAAATTCATAAGGGACTCACATAAGGGTTTAGAAATCTTAGAAAAATCTTTAATAAATCTGCGATAGAACCCTGCATACCTAAGAAAACTCCTTATTACTCTAACTAAATTAGGGGATGGTAATTTATTGATGACTTCAATTTCGTTGGACCCACCTCTATTCCATTATTAGAAATTTTGTGGCCTAGGACGATTCCTTCTTGTACCATAAAATGGCATTTTTCCTAATTCAGCATGAGATTGGTTTCTTCACACCTTTATAGAACATGTTCTAGATTGAACAGACATGTATCAAAAGAAGAACCAAAAACAGAAAAGTCGTCCATAAATACCTCAATTATATTCTCCACCATGTCGAAGAATATGGACATCATGCAGCTTTGGAAAGTGGTAGGAGCATTGCACAAACCGAAAGGCATCCTACGATACGTAAATGTACCATAGGGACAAGTGAAGGTGGTTTTCTCCTGATGCTCTGGGGCTATGAGAATTTGGTTATACCCTGAATAACCATCTAAAAAGCAATAATAATCATGCCCTGCTAATCTTTTCAACATTTGATCAATAAAGGGGAGAGGGAAGTGATCTTTCCTAGTTGCTACATTTAATTTCCTATAATCTATACAGACCCTCCACCTTGTCACAACCCTAGTGGAAATTAACTCATTACTATCATTAGATATGACAGTCATGCCACCTTTCTTTGGCACCGCCTGCACAGGACTTATCCAAGAGCTATCAAAAATAGGATAGATAATTCTTGCATCAAGTAATTTAAGTACCTCAGATCGCACAACTTCCTTCATGTTAGGATTGAGTCTCCTCTGATTTTCCATACTAGGTTGGTGGTTTTCCTCCATTAAAATTATGTGAACACAAATAGAAGGGCTAATTCCCTTTATGTCAGCAATAATCTAAGCAATAACCAATTTATGTTCACGTAACACCCTTAATAACTTCTCTTCTTGAGAGGAATTCAAAAAAGAAGAAATAATAACTGGATATGTATTTGATTCTCCCAAGAATGCATATCTGAAGTGAATTGCAAGCTGTTTTAATTCAAGTTTCGGTGGCCTCAATATGGAAGGTAACAATTTAGGTTTAGGAGGCCCCAATTCTTCAATTTGGGGTCTATACCTCAAACCATTGCCTTGCAATCTATATGCATAGTCCACTAGCTCATCATCCAATTCATTCTCTTCTATTCCTAAGGCTAGGCATGTTTCTAAGGCATCATCATACATTAATTTAGGAATAGATTCAAATGTAAGAGAATCAATTACATCTATCCTATAGGTGACTTCATCGAAAGAGGGACCCTTTAAAACCTTAAAAATGTTAAACACCTCTTCCTCATCACCAACTCTCAAGGTCAGCTTACCATCTGGAACATCAATCAATGCTCCACTAGTGGCTAAGAATGGTTTTCCTAAAATTATAGGAACCTGCATATCAAAATCCATCTCAAGCACAACAAAATTGGCTAGAATTATAAGATTACCAACTTTTCACCAGTAAGTCCTCAACTATACCAATAGGGTATCAATTGATCTATCAGCAAGTTGCAATGAAATTGTAGCTGGTTTGAGTTCACCAATTCCAAGCCTATTTTAGAGAGACAAAGGAATAAGATTAATGCTTGCACCTAGGTCACATAAGCATTGAAAAACATTAGATGCACCAAAGTGACAAGGAATAGTGAAACTCCCTAAATCCTTTAACTTAGGGGGTAGTTTATTCTGTAAAATAGAACTACACTCCTCAGTTAAGGCTACTATAGCAAAATTATCCAGCTTCTTTTTGTTGGAGATGATTTCCTTCAAGAACTTAGTGTAAGCAGGCATCTCAGTAAGAGCTTCAGGAAAAGGGATGTTGATTTGGATCTTCTTGAAAAGGTCAAGGAATTTTTAAAATTTAGAATCATCACACTTCTTCTTTACCCTTTGAGGGTATGGTATGGGTGGCACAAAGGAAAATTTTGAAATTGGTGAAGACTCTTTCCTTGGTTTGGTTTCTTTAGGTTATTCTTCTTCATCCAAATTCACAATTTCAGCATCCTTGGGTTCATTTACTTTGGATTCCTTTTCTTTAGGAACCACGTCATCTACCACCTTACCACTTCTTAGAAGAATTGCTATACAGTCTTGTTTCGGATTCACTTGGGTATTGCTAGGTAGCTTTCCCTTACCTCTTTTGCCACTTGACTGATTTGCACCTCTAAATTTCTTATGGCAGCTTGGTTGGACTAAATGTTCTGCTCCATTCTATTCATAGCTTAAGAGCTAGCTTAGGCACTTTGATCCATCTTGCTCATAAGTTAAGTAAACATATCTTCAAGTCGATCTACCCTTTTCTACCAAGGGGAAGGGAATTGTTGTGCAAAAGATGAAGGAGGTGAATACTATTGTTTCGGTGGTGGTTAGAACCCAGGTGGTCGCATTAGTTTTGCAGCCCTTTGATTTTTCCATAAAAATTTTGGATGAAACTTCCAACCTTCATTGTATGTGTTTAAGAAAGGATCAAATCTCTAACCTTATTTACCATTGTTCACATAGTTCACCTCTTCCTCTTACATTGTTGGCTCTATGTTCATACAACCAGCTACTATGTGTCCAAATCTACCACAAAGAGTGCAAGGATCCCTACCAAACTTGTTGTCGTTCATCAACATATTCAACTTCTTATTTATCTTAGCAACTTGGTAGGCCATGCCCGGTTTAGAACTCACTTCATTGAGAGCAGCAACTTTGCTTCTAGTCACCTTACAATGTGAATTCTCCATAACTTTTTTTAAAATATTCCATAACTCTTGAGAACTCAGGTTACTAATATTCCCACCAGCGTTTAAATCCACCAAAGTCTGATTGTGATCAGTGAGACCATAGTAGAAAAACTGAGTCAAAGAGTATATATCAAATCCATGATGAGGACATTGGTTAAGGAGATCATTAAATCACTTCCAAGCTTCATGAAATTTCTCCCCTTCTTTCTGCGAGAACCAATGTACCATCTTCATTAGTTCGAGAGTTTTGTGGGTTAAGTATCACTTCATCATGAAAGTGTCCATCACTTTGTCCTAAGTATCAATGGAATCTACCTCCAAACTCAACAACCAATTTCTTGCTAATCCCTTCATGCAATAAGGAAAGCACCTAAGCCTTCACTCATCTTCGGAGAATCAATACAATAGAAGAGTTTAAATTGTTGCATAGAAATCTCTCATAAAGGCTAGAGCATCTTTACTTAGCATTCCATTAAATTATGGCAACATAGATAGATGAATCTACTTCAGTTCATAATTCCTTGCTGCCTCAATCAATCGAATGCAAGAGGGGTTGCTAGCAATAAATGGCATTTGATAATCTCTAATTCTCCTTACCGCAGGATTAACAACAACCGGTTCAGCTTGATTTCCTTCATAGAATTGTTCGTTCCCCATATCTTGTTCCCTATGCAGATTCGGATTTTGATTATTGTTTGCCATATCTCTTCTTCTTTGGGCGTTGTTCCTTCTACAATGCATTCCATTTCAGGATTTAACTCAATTAGTTGTTCGTTGTTAAAATTTCTTGAATGCCTTAAGTTCATGCAACTCCTGAAATAAAACAAAGAGAAATGGGTTTAAAGTAATTAATGAAAGAAAATGTTAATAATAAAAAATAACTAGAATTAATAGTAGAAAATATAAATTAGTCCCTAACAATAGCGCCAAAAACTTGGTCGACAAAACTTGCAAATGCACAGAATCGTTCCTAGTACCTACAAATTGAGTATTCCAAGGTCGTCTCCCACAAGGACTAAGATATTCACTACTGATTCAACTCTAATTACTTGAATAAAAGTGACAAGAAACTTAAAAGATGATTGGATTTGAGTAGAAAATAAATTGTAAAGACTGGAAATAAACAAACAGGGGAAATTTGATGATTTAAACTTAGGGCTTTGGGGTTCACCAATTTAAGAGATTGATCAATAAATTATGGAATTGATTGAATAATAGGTTATAATAACAATTGCACAACTTTACTCATATTCTCTCTCAAAACATATAAGAATACCCAACTAGTTGATTACTATCTCTCAATGCGAAACCTAACTGGTCAAATTCATTAAAAAGAAGCAACTTTAAGTTATCACACTAGTTTAGGATATTTCTATCTCTAAATATAATGTGTTTATCTTCCTAATGCACAAATCACACTTCACCTTTCAGTTCATCATATGATTCTTAAGGTTGCATCTATGGTGATCAAACATAGAAAGAACAGTGAAGTTTAAGAAAGATAAACATAACCCAATAACTTTCATTCAACACCAATCAATCCATAAAATACAAATCAATCTCCCAAAATAGGCTACATCCCTTACCCTAAATGGGTTTTAATTCTAGAACATGATAACATAATCCATAAAAATCAACATCTAAGAAAGAGTAGAGAGAGAAGGTAGAGAGAACACAAACAAGATTGCTTCCAATGCTTGATTCAATCCTCTTTTCTCTTCCTCTTTGCCTCTTTTGGGTGCCTCCTTATGTTGCACCCTCGTTTTCAGTGTCTAGTCCCTCTTTAGGTCTTAAAAATGAGTATTTATAATATAGTGGGCTCAAAGAAACCTAGTTTTTGCTAAATAGGAGAATGCAGATCGTCCTAGTGCTGACAAAGTCCATTAGGCAGACTTCATATCCGTTGAATGGACCTTCTCGGGTCTCTGGACTGAAATTGGCCAGTCAATGGACCTACCTTGGGAATGTACAAAAATGTACAACCCTTTAGACGACAAAATCTCTCATCAGAGTCTTTACAGAAGTTGTAGAACTCGGAGTCCTCTTCGAAAGCGTACTTGAATGACCTTAATCCGACATCCACAGTAAAAGTTATGCCTTTTTCCCCAAAATCTATCCATTTGTACCTATTAAGCATTAAAGTTGAAATGTGTGAAAACTAACCAAATAAACCTCCAAATTCACATAGTGATAAATCAAATTAGTTCCAATTCATCCCAAAATCATATACGAATAATTTGACTTATCAATCCATCCTCATTTTATTTGATTTTGTAGATCCATTTTTGTCCAATAACTTCTTTTTCTTTTGGCTTTGCATAAGTTCTCATGTATTATTTTTTCTAAATTATTTTGATTTCCTCATCCATGGCTTTTCTCACAACTTCTTCTTTAGCAACTTTATATTTTTTAGGTTTTCTAGTGAATAATGCAACATTTTCATACCTTAGATTTGGTTTTCGTTGCCTTGCTGATCTTTGGAGTTGATGCACTTCTTCATCTTCTTGATTTTCTTCTTCTTGATGTTGTCAATCATGTTGTGATGATGGTGGTGATGATGTGCTTAGCCTTGGATCACTTCCTTTATGTGACTCTATGACTTCTTCATAAAGCTTGACTCCTTTTACGGCTTAGGTATTCCACTACAAACCTGCTCTTTCGTCAAAGATAACGTCTCTTGAAATGATAAGTTGTTTTGTTTCTAGCTTGTATAATCGATAGCCTTTTGATTTCTTGCTAAGTTAATGAAGAAGCACTTTTTCTTCTTTTTCATCTAGTTTTTCTCAATTCTTCTTTGAAATGTGCGAATAGGCTACACATCCAAAGACTTTAAAATGATTAACAATTGACTACTTTATTTTGAACCATGCCTTATAATGAGTCATATTTAGGACTACCTTAGTGAGAGAGCAATTTAGAATGTATATTACAATATTAAATACTTCTTCTCATAGATTCTTCAGTAGATTCTTTCCTTATAACATCGATTGAGCCATCTCAACAATAGTTATGTTCTTTTCTTCAGTGACACCATTTTGTTGTGGTATACATCAAAGAGTTAGCTCCTTTTTATGCCATGGTCCTCGTAGAAATTGATGAACCTATGATCATTTTGTTGGATCCAAAAAATAAAGCATACATGATTTGGATAAAACGATAGATTTCAAAACTTTTTAGAAATCGAAATTGCAGTGGAAGCAATATAACCAAACCATCATGCATAGCCATATATGATACGGTATAAGGAAAAACATTTGCATAAACACAAGATGAAAATTATTATCGAATCCATTGCTCCATCCATAACTCCTCGCTATGCTATCCTATCCTTGACAATGTATGCTCTTCTAGGTGATGTATCCTCTTCTCGTTATTGTATCCTCGACCAATCCGATCTACCACTTATTCTCCTTAGACAACTTGGTTAACAAGATCCTTTGGTGGGAAAGGAGAAGAAAACTTGAAGAGATTTTGCCTTAGAAGAAAGAAGCCAAAGATGAGACACCTCTCTTGCAATTTTCGGCTATACCATGCAAGCTAGAAGAGAGAGAGTCAAAAATGCAAGAACACCTTCTTACTTCTCAATTTCGGTTAACATCAAAAGAAAGGAGAGATTTGCATCAAATGCATCACTTCTTTCTTTAATCAATCATAAAGGAACTAATAAATAAGACTCTTCTCATTTGTCTTTAACATGGCTATATGAAAAGACTATTAACCTAAATGAAACATATCATTTTCAATTTTTTGATGAAAGAAGGAAGATGGTCCATCAAATGTTCCTCTTTCTTCTTTAATACAATGAATGCTAATAGGTTACATGCTATCATTAAAAGACCACCATTAAACCATTTAATGATAAGGTTATCCCTCTATTTAATTATGATAAAGCATGTAAAAACCATCTTAAATGTAGCAAACCAATGCTAAATGTGCAGCTGCACATTTATCTTATTAAAGCTGAAATTCTACCTCCATTTATCTTTAATAACTTTGTTTTAATTTAATTAATCAAATTAAACCAAAGCCAAGCCCATTTATAAATGTTCATATGGGCTTATAATTAACAATTAGTTAATGTAAGCCCAATATTCAATCATAGGCTTTAAAACCTCTATTTGTATTTTTTACTTTGCTTAATAACCTTCCTAGAAGCCAAATGGAGAATCTAATTGGACTTATATAATTCAAGTTCCAATAAGCCTAGAATTAATTTAATCTCATTAGAATTAATTCCAACTTATTAACTAAATGTCATTCCACTAAAGACAATTAGTTTAACTCTTAAATTACTAAATATTATGAGAATACATGTTTCAAGGTGTCCAATTGCAAACTCTAATATGAATCATATTATAGCCATCAGCACAATAACTGGTAAAATTACCATTTTGCCCTTATATTGGATTTTCCTTCTAGATCTCCTTTTTTACTCTATATGGTGATTAACACACAAGATCTCATCTTGGTGTTAAGACTTGATGGGTAGTTAGTACATCAAACTATTGGCACCAGTTTAATCACCAATCTCCATAAAACATCTAGAAGTGATGATATCACTATAAACGCATTATTTGAGTGAATGTTCCCTGATACATATTTCAATTAATAATTCCAATATGCAGAAACTGGATTGATACTCTGTAAAAATCCATTTTGATTATAGCAAGAATTATAATAAAACACATATGAGCTCACCACTCATCAAGATTGTGGTCCATAATAAACGAATGCGTAAGTTGTATGTTTTAAGATTAAAGTAACGACCCACTTTATTCTTTAAAACATACTTGATTCCAGATTCATTTAATACTTCCATTATCGATAGTCAACTACTATCATGATATGAAACTCATCATTCCCTTTAAGTAAACTCTTTTACTTACTTGGAGATAAATCGCAATACTACAGTCTAAATCATAATTAAACGACCAACTTGATTATTCAACAGTGAATCAATTATTTTATATTCTAATAATATAAATGTTTCCCATACATCTCTATGTGTATGTATATTACTTACAAAAGAATCTCGACACCTTATGACTAGATATATAATGCTCATACAAATAAATCCAAACTCTTTTGTTTTATTAATAACAAATATTTTCATTACAAAAGTAACTAGAAGAAAATTAAGTTATAAGTAAATACACTTGCTTTCTAGGGCACTATATTTGCATAACTCCAACATTACTTCCTTTATCAATGATAAGCTTACATAATTTAGTAAATAAAATAGTAATACATGCCATTCCTCTTGTTCTTCCGCTTTATGGGTCTTAGGTATATGCCTCACTATATTAAGATCTATAGAACTAGCTATTTCACCATTAGAGTCTCCTTCTAACTCCTCCCCAGCTTCCTATTCACACAAATATTTTTTAGATTCTTCCTTATCTTCTTCTTCCAACATGTGCAAACCTCTAATTGTACATTTATAAGAAAAATGACCCCTCCCATTGCATCGGAAACATTTTTTGTCACTGCTACCTCCTTTCATCCCAATCTCAACTATAACTTTGCCTTTAGGTTTAGCTCATTGAGAAGTTCCGTGGTTCTTATGTGGTGCAAATTTTGATGTATTAAGTGCTAGCCTAAAATTTCACACGGTCATAGTTTTCTTCATGCCACACTCACCAATTTGACTTAGGGATGGTATTTGGGCTCGGCCTAGCCCAATCTGAAGCCAAACAACTATAAGGAAAATGATGCTATTGTGCAAAAAACAATGTCATTCTCTAAAAATAAAAATAAGGTTAAGGTTGAGTCGAGTTAGGCAGAGCCTAGTCAGGCTTTTGATTACCTCGGGCCTGGTCGGGCTCAAGTTCACTTGCTCGGCCCATTGCCATCCCTAACTTGATTTCATAACATTTTAGTTACTTATTGTCCTAAATATTATTTCACTCTTAAAGCCAAATTATATGCATCTTCACATCTATAAATCCTTTGCATTATGGGCTCTTTGTGAATGTCTGCCTCATGCCATTTTTATAGTGAGATATCTAAAGTTCCGATCATGCATGTCATACACAATATATATCAAATATACTCAGCGGAAAATAAAACGGATCCTAAAAAAGGATCTACTTATGCATATAGATTTAAAAAACAAAAACATGGAATGTAAGATGCTTACATACCATTTCGAAAATCTTCTTCGTTCTTTAATCTTCACCGCGTTGGGTTGTCATAAACCATAACGATCAACATAGATGGTCTCTAATGAAA
>JANITX010000010.1:47319160-47332527 GCA_027564395.1 Erythroxylum ulei | reverse complement strand
TGTTAGTGCACCAAATGCACCACTTAATAGTTAGTATACCACTTCTATTATCATGATAGTATTTGATTAGAAATTTTATACTATAAATAGAAGATTTAACTTGATGTAAGTGATGTCATTTTTTTATAAGAAAAATTCTCTTCTCCCAAATATTCTTAAGTTTTAGTTTCGGTTTTTATAACAGAATTAAGGTTTAATTATAATTAAAGGTTGGTAGATTGGGGAAGCAAGGAAAGTCATTGAGAAGGACTAACATTGATCTAATACCACTTTTAATTAGTTAATTTAAATTAAACGTGTTACATATCAAAAAAAATAATTTGAGCTGTTGCATGGAATTATTTTATGTTATCTATAATTTATATAATACAATTTTTAAATTAGTAATTGTAGTTTTCTGTTATTAAAAAATACTTAAAATTATTTTTTTTTGAGAATTAAAATAAAATTAATTTGTTACTGATTCCGACGAGGCGCCGACCTTAACGGACCTTAGCGACCCAAATAATGGGCATTTGCAATTGGGGCTAGCCACAACATATACAAATCCCTAATTCACATAAATTTGGCTATTCCTTCGAATCTATTATACTTCCGGAGACGAACGATGGAAAATCACAACGCCACCCAATCCAAACCCTTCCAGATCTTTGTGAAGCTGCTCAATGGGAAAACAGCAACCCTAAGATTCACCGGCTCTGAGGTGATCGGCAAAACCGTCAAGCAACGAATCTATGAAATCAGCGGAGTCCCCACCCATTTGCAACGCCTCCTCTCTGGCGGCACCCAGATCGGCGACCGCTCCGTCGTCTCGAGTCCAGACTCCACCATCCACCTCCTGCTCCCGCTGGTGGGCGGGAAGGGCGGTTTTGGGTCGCTGCTGCGAGGAGCGGCGACGAAGGCGGGTCAGAAAAAGACGAATAATTTCGACGCATGTCGGGACATGAGTGGGCGGAGGCTGAGGCACGTGAACGCAGAGAAGAGGCTTGAGGATTGGAAGGCGGAGGAAGAGGAGAGAAGGTTGGAGAAGATGGCGGAGGAGTTTATAAAGAAAAAGGCCAAGAAGGGGAAGAAAGGGGTCGGTGATGGGGCTGCCCAGAAGTACGTGGAGAAGTATCGAGAGGATTCGGCTAAGTGCGCGGCGAAGGTTGAAGAGGCGGTCCGGGAGGCGTGTGGGAATGGGAAGCGTAGAGGGAAAAGCATAGGTAATGACGGAGTTGAGGCCAAAAGATTGAAGATTTGGTAAGTTTTTCTTTTTTTCTTTCTATGTATTTGGCTTTGGATATGATTTGATTTTCTTTCTGGGTTCATAGCTGCATTGATTTCACAGGTGCGTAGTCATATGCTTAAGGTGTTTAAAGATTGAATTGTTTGATTGCTTTGTTTTGAGAACCTGGAGAAAAAGAGTAGGTTTTAGTTAAAAAAAGGATCTGACGTACTGAAGTGATGAGTTGCTCTAATTCTTATGGTTTTTATCCTTTTTTTAGGATGGGTAAGAGAAAACTAGCTGCTAGTGACAGTGAAGATTCTGATGGTTATAGCAGCGATAATGCGGAAAATGAGAAATCGGTCATCTTAAATAATGGAGATCAATCGGATTCAACTAAGGAGGCTGACGGGAGTTCAGATTCAGTTTCAGGTGAAAAATCAGACTTGAAAAAGGAAGGTGATGCAAGTTCAGATTCAGTTGCAGGTGAAAAATCAGACTTGAAAAAGGAAGGTGATGCGAGTTCAGATTCAGTTGCAAGTGAAAAACAAGATATGGAGTGTTCTGGTGGTGCATCATGTGAGACTACCTCTGAGGAAGAGACACGGGTGGCTGTTTATGAATGCTCCAAATCTCATCCTCATGTAGAGACTACTCCTAATGAAGGAGATGTAGTGATTGAACCTGAGTTTCAAAATGAAAATGCAGCACAAAGTGCCACTGCAACTTGCTGTGAGGTTGCAGCTTCAAGTGTACAAAATGGGGAAGTCATTGAAACAAGTCCAGTTGTTACTGAAACCAATGATTTCTCCAATGCTAAATCTGAACTTAGAGACGTAGCAGTGACTCCTAATTCAAATAACGGCAACATTGATTTGGAAAAGCGACTAGATCTCATTCAATTTAATTCAGCTGCAGACTTGGAGGTATGCATCACTAAGTTTGTTTCTCAATGCTATTTTTGCAAATGCGTTTAGGGGCGGGTTTATGTGAAAACATTTGCGGGTAAAGCTACACCCAATCACATGTTGATAAATATGGTGATTATAACATTTTCAAGTTTTTGTATCGTTACTTTACTATTATACTTTTTTATACTCACGCTGGACCTCTCAATTGTTTGTGTATCTACTCTGAAATCTCAATATGGTTATTTGGCTAACATTAATCCTTCTGTTAGGTTTATGGAATGGAAGGATTGAAAACTCAATTACAGTTGTATGGGCTCAAATGTGGAGGAACTTTACAAGAACGAGCAGCTCGGCTTTTTCTGCTCAAGTCCACTCCTTTGGAGAAGCTGCCAAAGAAGCTACTGGCTAAAAAATGAATCTATCTAGCACGATCCATCTTTAGTACTATTGTTGAAGAAACTTGTAAAATATATACTTTCATGTGCTATTTTGACCTGGTTACTCTCCAACGTACTTGTCTTGTGTTCCTAAGGCGTGCTTCAATTTGCCTTGTATAACATCTTTTCCAAAATGGTTCAAAGTAATATTGAGATCGAACTTGTAAATTTCCCGTTGTTTTGTTTTAATCAATGTTTTGAGGTCAAGGTGGTGAATTATACTTGAATTTAGGTATATTGTAATTGAATAATACGTCTCAACAAGAAATGCACAATACACCTATTTTCTCTTCGCTGAAAGACTGGTATGACACAAATAAAACCAGTTTCCTAATGCTTAAGAGGACTGCTTTTGATATAAAGCATGAAGAGGGTTGAGGAGAAATTACAAGAGCTGATGGGAGATTCTTAAGGATACAACTTCTCCTTCAATTCCAGCTCTCATTATGAAGTACTTTGTGAGAAGCCCTGCTTTTTGTGAGAAACAAACAAATAGCTACTTATATGACTATTCCGAAAGTCAAAGAAAGAATGCCGACACGGTAACCCAAATTGAAGTGATTGGCTTTTGAAAGGTATCTGTGGGGAAAGACGGGAGCATGAAGTTATAAATGTAACTGTAAATATTAAGTGTACCTTGATTGGCTTGTAAATTGGTATTGATTGCAACTGCATGGAAGGTAATCATAGCCTTCGGTTGGAAATCATTGGCTTTTCCTGCCCATAAATTGAGATTAAAGACACCTGCAAAATATTCAAGGAGTGAGAACATCTTTCCCTAAAACGAAATTCCAAGTCAGTGGCTACTTGATCTGATTTAGAATGCATCCAGATGGCCCAAAGATTTAAGCAACAGGCATTAATATTCTAATTTTGACCAAAGAAATATTGTAAGGTTTGTAAGATTTGAAAGAAGAAAAAAGTATCACCAGTTGTTGCTCGATCCTTGAGGCGTTTGAGATCAATGATGCCACCAGATGCTGCATCGACATGCTTTTCAGTCTTACAGGATCCAATCAGCTCATACTCCCAGCTGCCATTGCGGTATCCTTCACACTGGAATAGCTCTATATGCCTTGCATCTAACGTCTGCATTGTTCCTGCAACGAAAAGTTCTCTTAAATCATGAATATATCGTTTGTAAAAGAAGCGGAATGAAGAGAATACTGAGGAGATACTATCTAAGAAAAGTCGGGCATCTCAAGGAGACAAATTTGAGGGTGTTTTAAAGACGGCGTGCAATCTCAACAAGCGCGTCTTCTGGGGACAATGCTGCTGGATTGAACGTGTTCTGAAACAACTTACTGTTTCTGCTGTTAATTTCACGCCCAATGTGCATCGGAAGAAGGTTCAGGATTACCCCGTTTGCTCAACGAGCAAATTTAAATTACTTTATTATCCTAGATTGTTTGGGGCATTCGTTAAAATCTTTATTTTACACACCTTCGCATGTATCAAGCTCACAAACTGGGCATCTAACAAGCTGTAAATCTGAAAAGTAAAAGAAATGTCATAAAACTAAGTTAGCCTAGTTGTAACTAGCACTTCTTAAATGTCTCTCGATAAAACAAGGTCAGATATAAAAGCTAGGATAGTTGGATGAGCTTCATTTACCTGCAATCCAGATTCCCGATTTGATGTTGTTTAACACGCATGCCCCGAATGATTCCAAAGCTTTTACTGTATTGTCTTGCTTTAGGATAGTAAAGGGCAAGCTTAATCTCTGAGTTAAAACTGCTGCTTGTGACTCGAAGAAGAAAGCACCAATTCGCATCCAATCTAACTCTCCACAGGTTAAAAAAAAACAAAACAAAACAAAAATTGAGCATTGCTGTCTGTTAGCTGACATATAGATCTTTATAATCAATTTCTTCAGCAAAAATGCTTAGAGAGCAATTCAGATATCAAGCAAAGGAAAACTAACCAATGTGTTTGTCCATGTCACGGAAGGTGTAAGAGTGACTACCATCTGCGGAAGTAATGCATCATCAGTAAACTTGATCAGACAGTTGTCAGTAATTCGATTACTGAGAGTACACGAACTGATCATAACTAAAGAATCAGTAAAGCGTTTAAAAAGTATTTGTATGCAGACACTAAATGGCACGTCTACGACAAATAAGCGGCTTCCGCAATATTACCTGCGAGTGAAGCGTAGAGCTTCACCCACTCGAAATCCACACTGGGCGGAGAGGGGACCTGAAGATCACGCAAACAAGCAAACCTCCACACGCTGTCGTGCATTATCATGTCATGGAACCATCGACAAGTTGTTGCAAGTTTTATTAAAGATTTTCCGTCTAAATACTTGGCTATCTCTGTCCATAGATCTTCTTCGTACCTGTTCATCCACTTCTATAATGAAAAAGAAAGTACAAGTTTCTGGAAGCTATCTATATTTGTCTAACTAGTACATCGTTTGGTAGCTAAGAAAACATAGAAAATTAATGTAAAACGCATAAACAAACCCAACATTCATCGTGAGGTGACATTACGTACTAAAGACACTCAGATGCACATATAGGGAAGAACGCAGAACTTAACACTTCGAGTTTCAATTTGTCCATATTATTTCCCTCGGTTTGAAGATCTAATCGAACCAAAGTACTTCCATAAAACCGATCTTAAGAAAGGAAACAGAATCAGAGTTCTTCTGCAGAAAAAGCGTGTTTAATGCTTCGGTTACTAGAATTCGATCTTTTCTATAACTGTATGTAAATTACGGCTTCATAAACTGTTTACTAGAACTGAGTAACAACTAGATCAGATCAATCCAAACTTAGCATCAGATGCAAATTTTGAGCTTGAATCGTGTACTTAGCTTCCATCACATGAGTATCGCACTGTTTATGGGAAGAAACAATCAAATCTCAAACTTCTTATTGAAATTGCAAATCAACTACAAGAAACAGAGAAATCACAGAGGTGTCCAATGCAATAACAATGACGCCCCAAACTGTATAAGCTGAAACTTTAGAAACTCGTGAACAGCAATAGCATAATGATTTTGAAGAGAAACCGTTCCTGAGGTTGAAAACGAACAAGATAGCTAGACAACGGAGACAGAGAGATAAAGAGAGAGAACCAGTTGAAGGAGGAGGAGGAAGTATCGCTATCGCTCTGACGAGGAGATTTGCAAGTGCAAATGGACCTCTCTCTTCTCAATCGCTTCCTCATCTTCCGTTTTTCCTTTCCAAGATTTTCACACCCAAACGAGCTCAATTCACCATTTGGCCTTATTTATAGGCGCGCGAACTTCAGATTTTTTAAATCATAAGCCACGCAACTACTTTTTAAACGGAAATTAGAGAAATAATTGAAATTGAAAAACCAATTGGTTCGATTCTTGAAAATGTTGGGCTTGTTCCCTGCCCGGCCCAATGTTGGCTGTCTCTTGAGTCCAAATTTAGGTATTTTTAATGAATCGATTCATAAATTAGGTGTAAGTTTAGACTGACCCGAGACTCAACTATTCTAAATAAAATTATTTAAGTCTCGGTCAGCTTGGACCCAATTAAGAAAAGACATTATTTTATATTTTTAATTTTAAAAAATTGACAGATAACCCTTGAGTTGATCCATTGTCATCCTTACTTATGAGTTAAGCTAATTTAGACGATTCAAGTTTGGATTTAAATATTTGAATTTTATTAAATTTAAATTTAGATTTAATAAATTAAATTAAATTAATCATTGTTTCAGCTTTAAAATCCAACTTATACGGCATCACGATTTTTGAGTAATGTACCATTATGTTAATTTTTAAGTGTTTTGAATAAATTATTTTTGAGTTAACAATTTTGAAAAAAATACTTATTAATTTAATTTATTATTTTCTTTTTTAGTAGATCATCGACAGACTTGATATTTATTTAGATAATACTAACAGTGAACTTGTTATTGTATTATAATATATTTTTGTTTATTGAATAATGTATATTAAGTGAATTCGTATTTTTTAAACAAATCACTTAATATTTATAACCAAATAATAGAGGACTCGTATAAATCATTTAATAACAATTATTCATAATTAAATAAAAATTTTATATAATATTCTTGTAAGTAATTTGATTTATTTAAAATTCACATCAATGGTTTAAGGGCTTCCATTATTCACACAACTATTAAAGTACGATAAACATAATTGATAAAAATAAACTTGTTTAGTTAATTAACACAATTATTTAATTATGTTATTATCAAATACATTTCGATCAACTTTTTGAATTTATGTTCTCTATTTTTTATTATATTTTGTGTATTCTAATTAAGTTTTTTTATTGTTTACATATAGAAGTTATAAGTTGGATTTGACTTAGTTTAATTTAGCCAGGTAGGCCCGAGTCCAGTCCGGTCCAACCATCCCTCTAGGCTTTGAAGATTCTAGCTCAGAATTTCTTGCTAATGCATGCAGAGGAGTGTTGGTCGTGCATTATATTTACTGAGAAAATGTCTCCAAAAGCTTGCACTATCTCTAACCATTACGAAATCTGATGCACTTATGGACAATCCACACTTCCCATTTCATCTTAACAATACTCGAATCAGAACCCAAAAAAAAAAAGATAAATGAACTAAACAAAGAATCCACCCGTCATTCTTGGCCATTTAGCTTCCTTCATTGACATGGGAACCGGAAACAACAATAAAGCCTACAAATTTGATTCCTTGAGCTTGGCCTGAGTCATTTTTCTGCAGTTTGAAGACATTTCGGCGACCCCATGATAGGTCCTGCCTCATGATCTTGAAGCTTGAAAACTCACTATATGCACACTTTCTAACTTGTAACGCCACGATTTGAAGCTTTACTCAAAATTTGATTGATCATTGAATTGAATTCATTTGGAACATTGATGGTAGCTTACTGTTCTCTGATCTTTTCATCTGCAATAATATTTCCAGAAGAACAACTGTGATCAAAATCACAGTCATTTGAATTCCAAACATCGCCTTCCATGCAACGCCTGCAGAGGCTACATGTATTCCCCACATTGCGTTAAAAGCTCCAAAGAAGAGAGCAATCCTTCCAAACCAACCATGGTACAAGTTCCAGTACTTTCGAATCTTAGCATCCTTATTGGGTCGTAGAAAGAACGCCAATATCTGAACCATTTTCAGACACAATTAGCTAAACTTTGTCAGAGTAACATAAGTCGCTGTCAAAAGCTCCTATATACATGGAGCTTACCTGGAGAATACTGAGCACAAAAGCGAAGATTCCAATGCCTCTATGTGCTGATACATCAGCGCTAATTTTGACATACATTTGTTGTCCAACAACCACAGCAGCCAGACCCAGCAGAAACCCTGTGAATTGAATGCCTGCGTGAAGATAATACCATAGAGGATCTTTATGCCTCATGTATCTTGCAATGATCGCCCCAACTGGAAGAAACAGACCCCATGTCATAACAGCCAACACACCATGAGCCGCCTTCATCTGGTGGTGATTTACAGAAGATGCAGAACCTGTGGAAAACCAGACGATGACCAAAACCATTAGTTTATGAACTGTAAGAGACTGAAGCAGAAATGGAATGTATATGTTGACAGATAAACCTGCGGAGAAGTCGAACATTAGAACAGTCTTGTCGACATGTTTGGTCAAGCGATAATGAGTCGGGTACGAGGTTCCAAAAGCCAACAGAATTAACTGCTTATTGAGAGGGTGTTCGAACTTAGCTTGAAAAGCCATGTGAATTGAAGCCCCACTAAGTGCAACTGCGGGTGGAACTTTCGTAAGGTCCAATTCTCCAGCATCTGCTATGACTTGCGAGGGACGAGTACCTTGAAGGTAGTATTGCTTAATCCTGGGATGACCCTTCTTGCTAAACCACCCAACCACTGCACTAGCACCAACCATTCTTCCATCTTTTGAAAACCCAATTCCTACCCATCCTGTGGTGTACACAGCAGATACTATAAACGTCACCAGATTGTCTTCTCCCTTGTGATACTGCACCAGATGTTGCTACATCAGTTAAAAGGTAACTATTCTAAGCTGCTAAATACGATTTATAACACTCGTTCTCAGAAGTCAGGTGCTTTAGGCAATGGAATCAATGGCCTAAAGCTATTCGTCATAAACCATCTTTGTTTTAGATCTATCTAATAAACCAAATAGAGTTTTTAATGTTTATATGTAGATCATTGTATCAAAAATGACAAAGATGTATTCTGTTCTCACAAAACCAGAAACTCCTGAGAAGCAACAAAGATAAATGAGATGCATATATATATATATATATACCCAGATAAGACTTACCCTCAAAATGTGAGTATCCCAAATCGGCGTGCAGATCATGTTTGATATATTATGGTATGGGGGAGGAAGAATACCATTGACATTGGTTTTACAGAGCTCTGATCTTTCCGCCAATGCTTTACCATTTTGAGACGAAACAACACTCTGAGCACCATATTCAGGTTCAGTTTTCTTATCTCCGTGAAGGGTAGTGTTATTAGTTCCACCACTTTCTTCTTTAACTTCATTGATCGGTCTATTGAAGTGATCGGGATCAGCAATGGCGAGAATGCCACATTCCGAGAGAAAAAGCGCGAGACACAACGAAAGAAGCATGCATGTTCTTGAATTTGCCATCGAACATGTCTATGGTTAGTTGGATTGGGAAGAACAAGAAGGGAGGTGGTAATGTGAGTGTAAGAGTGAAGCAATTGTGATAGTGGGTGACCTGTGTACGGTGGTTGAGAGGTGTTAGTCTCTTGAAATGGAAGGAAAATCATTGGTTTTTCTGGTGAATAAGTTGGTTGTTGGTGGCGGGTAATCATCATTACCTCTAAAATCACCACCCAACATCAATTGAATTCTCTCTAAAGCTACTTAGATTGTCAGAGCAAGGCAGTAGCCAACTTATTACATTATAACTGGTCTGAATTGTTTGCAGATTAAAGAACAAAGATGAACTCAAAACTCTTCGGAATAGTTTTGGTAATGAAGTTCCTGTGCCACCTTAAAATTAGAACTGCTTCAGTAAAAGAAGGAGCGAGCATTTCACGACCTTGAAGTCATCCAACTTACAAAACTCTACGGGAGTTCACTTTTTTTTCTTGATGTTAGACTATTTATCTCACAACTGAAGCCTCATGATAGCTTTAAGCTTTCATGAAGCTGCCTCAGGTTAGCTTGAAGCTTTCAGGAAGCTGACATGATAACCCCTGAATTTCTACTTGTATGATATGCTGATACATAAATACATACATATACACATATATATATGTATACATACATACAGCAGATATATATATATGTGTGTGTGTGTGTATACATACATACATATACATATATACATACATACATATACATATATACATACATATACATATATACATACATATACATATATATATATATATATATATATCTGCTATCATTGAGTAAAATCCAAGGAAAGCTTTTAAGAAGTCAACTAATCAGAGGATATTTCCTCAATGATTGTACATATATTTTCCAAACATTTTGGTTGCTGTGAAGGCACTACAGAAGGAACATTTCTGAGACCCAAAGAATAAGTTTCAACAAATTCTCATTGGCTGAGGTCGATTCGGACTTCCACGTAGTTTCACTTCATCCTGAGCATGGATAGATCATCTAGGTTCGGGTCTAAAAGCAGTGACAATTGCCTTATAAAGATTCGCCTTTGCTACGGCTCCGATGTTGAACTTAATGCACAATGCAGAAAGCAATGAAAAAGAAAAATGTGGCTAATCGTCACAAACAGTTTATTTACAGAAACATGGTAAATACATAACACAGCTTTCTAGTACAAAACTGGCATTTAGCTTAATATATATTGCTTCATGTAAAATTCTGAAAACCAACTGAGGCAACAAACATGAGAACCACTCTCATCAGATTATAGGATGCAATGTCACATAAGTGGAAGACTGCTGTAGTGGATGAACTGGAACCAAACCAAGAGATCTACAGAACCAATCTGCGTATTTCCCATTCTCACAAGTCCTCTGTAAATCATTGGTAAAACTGCTCCATTTTGCAACCATAATCTCAAGTTGTGGGACTATTGTGTTATCTTCACCATTTTTACTGACTGCAGCAAGAGAGTGCTGCTAATGGTAGTTCTCTATAGGACAACAGAGCTTGATTTCCATTTGACATGGAAGTATTGCGAATTAACTAGATCCAAAAGAGTGAACTTATTTAGGCACCCTGTAGATATGTTCCTCACCACTCTCCTCATCAGCCGTAAAAATCCATTCGCTGCTTTCGATTTTCCTTGACACGTCGGCCCTGATTGGAGGCACAGGATAACAAAGATCTCTGCTCTCAATAAGACAGGCTTTGCTAATCAATGTAATCTGCATGCCTTTTCCTAGGTGTTAATTCATTGACCTAACAGCAACTTTATCCTTCATTCCCTTTACATGGCCTCCTAAACCTTTTGCTTCACCTGCCAAGATATTTGCTACAACCACTGATCTACGTGGATTAACATTCAACAGCTTTAACAACCTAGCATATTCTTCATTCTTACAATCAACAAGTGAGAAATCAATTTTCTTTTAATGTGGTAATAGCTCCAGTGGGTCACCAGTTATGAATTCTACCATGTCTTCAAGACCTGTCTCTCTAATTGCTTTCTTGGAATCTTCAAGGATGGGCTCCGGAACAAGGCACACCAGCCTGCCTCCTGGATGCCTTGCGTCCGTTGCCAAGGCTATTGTGCAAGGTGATACACTTGATGTGACCTCCACAATAAGTTTTGCATTCATTCCTACTGCTAAGGCTGATACAAACTCGTCACTACCAAGTTCTGGTATCCCCCTCAAGTCGCATCGCTTGTTGTATTCACCACACTACAAAGAACAATTGAAAGGGCAAAGTTCAGATAATCTAAACCACCAAAGTATGATAAAGAATGGAACATTACCAATCTTCCTTTTCGATAAGCATAAATTGAGAAAAGACCAATCTTCAGATAAATTAATTCCTCAAATATGATAGAAAAAGGGAACTTTATTGTTCTTCCTGTTTTATGAGCATCAATTGGAATGGGCAAACTTCGGATGAATTTAATCTCCCAAATATGGAAAAGAATTGAAACTTTTTTCAATTTTCCTGCTTTATGTCCTAGATGTTTTATACACCATTGGTTTATATGCTGAAAAGAAACCCAGAAACACATTTTCCTTCTTGATCAAGATTATAGCATTACGAGACTGGACTCGTATAATCAACATTTCTCTAATCTGTCTTCTGAACATGTTTCGGAAACATTCACGAAACCATGTTCAATGATTCAGGATTACCATTTTCTCGCACAACATTACAAACAAATATGATCATCATCCTGCGGGGAGAACGTTTACCAATTTGAGGGTATCGAGATAAGTTTTCGTGGCAGAGTTTGCAGACCATTTCATCCTTAAAATGATCAAAGAACAGCAGTGTTCCTTCCAACTAAGGGAACACTTGTTGATTAGTTTAACAACTAGATAAGAAGTATGTTTGCTTAATGGAGCAACATCCTGTAATTATACATAGTTGATTAGTTTAACTTCTTAATTTGGAATTTGGTCTTTTAAGGGAATAAAATCAATCATTAAAAAAACTTAGACTGATTCGGTGAGCTTGATGTAAAAATTTTGAACTCACTAATTTTTTAGTTCAGTATTTTATTTAGAATCGATTTATTTTAATAACTTTTATTGTTAAATATCGATTAATTTCGGTCAATTTTTATAAATTAATAAGTTATTATAAAATAAATTAAATCAATTAATTTTCATTTACTAATATCTTTTTTAATTTAATTTTAAATTATTCGATAAGTAAGAATAATCTCTTTTAATCATATTTTAAATTATTTAATTTTTAATCAGCTTTATGATTGTCTAATTCCATTTAAACCTTAAATCTTTTGTCTTATCGGTTTAACTTTCGGTCTAATTTTAAAAAAAATTAAAAAATCCATTTTTCAATCCTTCTTTTTGCAATATTAGATCTTTCCATGCCCATTTCTTTTACTAAAATCACTTTTTTTTTTCCAAAAAATGACGCTCCTATTATATTCTTCTAAAGCAATTCATGTACAAAAGTAATTCTCAACCAACAGTGAGATGATGTGTATAATTAACGACTTTTTAATTATCAAATTTCCTTCATTTTTCTTTTTATAAATATGTATTTTCACCATAAATACATTTAATTTAATTATAGGGATCATTATTACCATTATTCTACATGCTAATTATAAATAAAATTTGCATATTCATTTAATTAAAATAATCAGGACAAATGCAATTAAGTTTTCATATCATTCTTCATAGTTAAGGAATTCCAAGTACTCCTGTAGCTTGGATTAAATTCTATGTCTTTGTTGATTTTTTTATAATAGAAGTCAGGAGATGGTTGATTCATACGAGGTAACAGAATAACAATGAAAATGAATATAATAAAAAATGTGAATGAATATATTTATTATAATTATAATAATTGGTTAGAATAAATGAATGATTATCGTTATCATTGATAATAGTTAATTTGTTGAAAATCTTCATAGTAGTTAATTTGTTGAAAATCTTCATAAATATAATTAATATATTATAATTAATATTAATATTAATTATATTTAATTAATTATATTGTTTACTAAAAAATAAAATTTTGTTAAAATTTTGTTTTACATCAAATTTTAATATATTCTAATTAATTATATTTAATTTTAATATATTCCAAGTAATGATATTTAATTAATTATACTGTTTTGCTCAAAAAGGAAAAATAAAATTTATTTAAATTTGTATATGAAATTTAATATATTCTAATCA
>JANITX010000010.1:47281160-47298329 GCA_027564395.1 Erythroxylum ulei | reverse complement strand
TAATTGAAAATATAAAAAAAATTATTTGTCACCATGTTGACTTAAGCTGTGACTTTTTAATTGGATATAATTTCTGTTTTAAAATTATAGTGTTAAATTTCCTGTAACAACCTTTTTAATATCAAGGATATAATAGTTATTTATTATACATTCCATTCTATTTCATCATCTTCTAAACATCATTTTACTATATTACATTATGAAATCTTACATTCCTTCTAAATAACTTTTCACTGTATTATATTATATTTTATTATAAATTATTCCGTGATATTTCATTAATTAGCATCCCCGAAGGGTTTGACGTTTGAGTCTATATATTACTCTAATATATAGCTGAAGTTCCTAAAAAAATTAAATAAATAAGCTAAGATTCAAGGCATACCTGAAACAATAACTACACGAGTTCCTGGTCTGTCGAAGCAACTCGGTTCTTCTGCTCACGAGTCTTGCCTGAGTTCCTCAGCCGCTCGAGTTAGTTGCCAGAAACAGGTTAATGAAGTTGATGGTTTGAGTTACGAAATGGGTAGTTGTTGTTTAATCAGTTACTTCCGTTGACACCTGAAGTGGGTATTTGTTTAATCAGATTGAAATAATAATATTCATCTCTCAGCGACTTCTTGTTCGACTTCTGCCCACGAAGTTCCTTCATGTTGCAGTGTCTTCCAATCATCATGGTTCCTAGTTTCTTTTCCTATCTAAGAAATTATCCCATTGTTTTTTCTTTTTCTAAAAGAGAAGATCAATTATTTTATTGGACAAAATTCATATTCAGAAGCTTATCTGCAGTTTCTGTAACAGTTGTACCTTCTAGTCAGAGCTATCTATGATTTGTTTTGTGTTACGTTTATTGAGGAGGCCTTCATTTCTCTTGGTAATAGGTCGGATTCTTGATGACGAGCTTAAGCTGAGGAACTGTCAGCAGATAATCTTTGCAGGAAATTGGACGTTCGAATCTCTTGTAATGGGTGCCAATTGCATGAGAGGGGCTAGAGAGGTGCAAGAGCCTGAGTTAGACAAATTTTCGGCTCTTGCTGCTCAAACGCCATGTAATTGCAGTACATGCTTCCTAGATTTAGTTCTCAATGGATTCACTTTTTAGTATGAGATGTTTCTTCTAGAAAAATGAAATTCTATGTTTAGTTTGGAATTCCAATTTGCTGAACTGAGCTCACTTTTCGTCTCTGGCAGTTTCTGTGAATGAGGTACAGGCCTTATATGAGCTGTATAAGAAAGTGAGCAGTTCAATTGTTCGAGATGGGTTCATACGAAAGGTAATTCACGGTCCTGTGTTCATCAGGATAAGATTGGAGTCAAACCAATATGGTAATTGCTCCATTTGAATGTAAGATTTTAACTAATCTGTAGCTGTTTCATTGACAAACAGGCAGATTTGCAGTGTGCCCTCTTCAGAAATAGCAAGAAGAACCTCTTTGTGGACAGAGTAAGGGGTTTTGCATGCTGCTATTATGTCTCACAATTTTCTTGTCTGCTTAAACCTCCTTAAGGGAGTATTCAGATTAATCTGATGGCTATGATCTTATATATAAATGATGTGTCGATGTTGCTGTTTTACACAAAAAATGAAATGCTCAAAAACAAGGAAGTTTCTTGTATGATAGGCATGTCAGGAATTGCTAAACACAACCCACAAAACTTATACATGCTTGGGAAAGAGAACTTTTCTGCCTTTGATGAGGATTAAACATATTAGTTGCCTTAACTTGGAAGTTCTATTGAAGAAAGACTGATATGGCTTTCTGCTGCTCTGTTGTGTTGCCATTTGCAGGATAAGTTTGAATCTTCTTTCTTGCATCTTACAGTTTGATCAATTGTTTCGCAGATGTTCGATCTCTTTGATGTCAACTGTAATGGATACATTGACTTTGGTGAATTTGTTCAATCAATGAGTGTTTTTCATCCAAGAACACCTGAAGCTGTCAAAAAATTGTGTAAGAAAGTTGCAGATGATAATTTACGATCTTACTTCCAGTTAACTCTTTCATTATCTGTCGAATTTATACAAGACACATATCTTTCATTTCATGTGGCAGATTTGTTCAAATTGTATGATCTAAGACACACTGGTTATATTGAGCATGAGGAGGTAACCTATAAGAATGCTTCATTTTCTAATCTTACAAGTTAACACAATTGTTCCAGTCGTTCGGTACCAGATGATTTTCACATGTCAGCCAAGTATTTTGGGCCTTGATTTTCGTTGTAATTAAAAGAAGACAAAAACCCTTGTTATGAATTATGCAGTTGAAGGAAATGGTATTGGCTCTTCTCGATGAGTCGGATCTGATTCTTTCTGATGATATTGTCAAAACAATTGTGGACAAGGTATTGTGTTATGCTTATCAGGATTCCAGTCTGCCCTCTTGTTCAGAAACTTATTGTGTTATGCTCCTCAGGATTCCAGTCTGCCCTCTTGTCCAGAAACTTGCTTTATCTGTGCTTTTGTATTTTCTACAGACATTTAGTGAAGCAGATACAAAAGGTGACGGTAGGATTGATCAAGAAGAGTGGGGAGATTATGTTGCAAGGAACCCATCATTGCTAAAGAACATGACTCTTCCTTATTTGATGTACAGCCTAAGTTCTGATCACTAAGCTAGCTTATGTCCTCAAATAGTCTACTAATCTATTATGTTATTTCTCTCTAACACGTGTGTGTTCTTAATTATTTATAGCACAATTAAAGGTTTAACAGAGTTAGATTTTTGTCAATTCTTAGTAATTGACCTGTTAACTTAGCCTATATAACATCACATTTAGGCAGTCTAAACCTACCAAACACTCGCATAATTTTAAGTTGCAGTTTGACTCAAAGGAATGATGTTCATGTCTAAAATTCTGCAGATTTGTGTTTGCTGTTATTGTTTGTACTCATCTCAGAGTAATTAGCTGGAGGAAGAAACACTAAAAGCCAATTTTGCAGCTGAAATCCTAAAACCACTTCATTGCTAACTATTTTAACTTTTAGTCATTTGACACTTCGAGAGTTTTTTGGATGTTACATCAGGGACATAACTCTGGCCTTTCCCAGCTTTGTTCTGGGCTTTGAAGAAGACCAATCACAGCAGTAGTTCAAGGGTTGCAGGAGGGAGCTGTCTGTTCCTGATATGTCCTGTCCTGATTATGCCTGGAGATAACCCTGACTTGGGGACAAGCTTCCCTGTTTCCTGATAAAGTTGTTTGTACTTTGTATATCTTCAATGGCCTGCACAAAGGATAATATACAAGCTTAGATATTTGTTTTAGTGGAGAGCAATATTTAAATTAGTTAATGTCACATTCAATTCATTAAGTAAAATAATATAGAAATCTTATGTGGAGTTATTTATTTGTGGATATAAAAATTAATGAGTTTGATAATGTTCTATCAAGTAATTTAAATATTAAAATTTAAGTTTAAAATTAATATAGAAATAAATTATTTATTATTTATTAAATTTTAAATATGACAAAGAAAAAAAGAGGAAAATAAATAATGACAAATTTATAATTGAATAATATGCAAATTAAAAATAATAATAATTCACCCAATAATATTTGTATTAATTGAAAATGAGGATGGATCGTTATGAAATTGAATTATTTAATTATTATTAAGTCTTAAATTTATTAAATAAAGGAGTCGTTTTTTTCTTTTCATATGGATCATTTAGAAACAGCCTCTCTACTAATTAAGAATAAGGTTGCATAATACTAGATCTCATATGTTTGTTGTTTTTACATATTTATATTCTTTATATTGGTATTTATTGTCAAAATAAAGATAAATACGAAATAAGGAATCAAAGAACAATGGGTGGGTCAAATAAAGACTTTTATTTATTTAGAAAAAAGAGTCAAAAATACATTCCAACGACTCATCCGTAAAAGAAGGTATAAGCATACACGTACTTCTCTCTCTTTCGCCCAATGCTTTCCCCTCTCTCAAGTCAAGAGTCGATACTTAAAAATGTTTGTTTGGTTATTCACAGAGATTATCGGATCGTAATGCATTTTACTAAAAGTAGATTAGACTTTTAATCCACGCTTCCTCCTCCTAATCCTCTTCGATTCTTCCCCTTTGGTAAGAATCCTTTGTTTGTGTTCTCCGTCTGCTTAATCGCCAAGTCTTTGAGCTTCTTTTTCTCAATCAGTGATTGTTTGTTTCTATTTTGTTTTCAATTTTTCATTTTCGTAAGTTCGATCCCTCCTTTAGTCTCTTTGTGATTCTGGGTCGATCAGCTTTGGCCCTGAATCGCTCTAGATTTAGCTCCGTTGTCGGAGCTTTGTTTTTTCTAGGGTTGTTGTACAGGTCTTGGGATTTGAATTTGTGTAGGGTTTCGTTTGATCATCTAGATTTTGATTAGGTGGTCAGTAAAAGATGAAAATGAGTGATCTTTTGTGATTTGTACAGTGTCGAGGGTCTAATTCATTGTAATTGAAATCATTTCTTGAGGGGGAGAGAATAAAATAAAAGAAAAAACAATGTCTATTGCTGGTGTTGCTCTCTCTCCCATTCAGAATAACCCTGTTTTGCCGGCTAACTACGGCAATGCCCAACCCGGTGTATGCTCTGAGGAGTCCATTATGGTGTATCTATCGGTTGGGGGGTCTATGATGCCGATGCGTGTGTTAGAGTCTGACTCTATTGAATCTGTGAAACTGCGGATACAGTCTTGTAAAGGGTTTGTTGTAAAGAAACAAAAACTTGTCTGTGGAGGTCGGGAATTGTCGAGAAGCAACTCACTTGTCCGTGACTATGGCATTGGGGATGGAAATGTTCTGCATTTAGTTCTCAGGCTTTCTGATATTCAGATTGTAAAAGTCAAGACCACTTCCGGGAAAGAGTTTACATTCTGCGTGGAGCGGGGGAGGGATGTTGGGTATGTGAAACAGCAGATTGCAAAGAAAGAGAAAGAGTTTGATGATATTTACGAGCAAGAAGTGATTTGTGATGAGACACCGCTTGAGGATCAAAAGCTTATCGATGATCTTTGTCAGTATCGTAATGATGCAGTAATACTTTTGTTGGTAAGGAAATGTGTGAAAGTCCGGGCGAGGCCTGTGCAGAAAAACTTTGAATTGTCCTTTGAGGTTCCACGAATGAATGATGGTGAGACTGTTGGGAAACAGTATGATGCTGCTAAAGAGAATCATCAGACAAGCTATGAAGTTAGCAGAGATATTAAACGTAGAAAGCATAGTGACAGGGATTTCGAGTTGGAGCCAATTGTTGTCAACCCCAAAATCAAATTGCCGACTGAAATCTGGGACATGATTGTTGCTACCTTTGATGGGTTAGAAAGTGGGAATGATCCAATTAGGTCTATGGAAGGCACAGGAGGGACTTACTTTATGCAGGATTCACGTGGACAGAAATTTGTTTCAGTTTTCAAGCCGACTGATGAAGAACCAAAGGCGATTAATAACCCCAATGGCCTACCAGCATCTCCTGATGGCGAAGGGCTGAAAAAGGGCACTAGAGTTGGAGAAGGGGCTCTCCGAGAAGTTGCAGCTTACATTTTGGATCATCCCAGAAGTGGACGTAGATCCATGTTTGGTGCTGAGAGGGGTTTTGCCGGGGTCCCACCCACAGCTATGGTCAAGTGCTTGCATAAACGATTTAATTATTCAGAGGATATAACCACCAAGATTGGGTCCTTACAGATGTTCATGGAGAACAGTGGAAGTTGTGAGGATATCGGTCCTGGTGCCTTTCCACGGCAAGAAGTTCATAAAATTGCAGTACTGGATATACGGATGGCAAATGCAGATAGGCATGCTGGGAACATCTTGTGGAGCAAAGATCCTCATAGTGGTCACACCGTATTGATACCAATCGATCATGGATACTGCTTGCCTGAAAGTGTAAGTGATTTCTTATGTCATTACTTTCGGCTACTCAATGCAATTTCTTACGTTCTTTTCTTTTTAATTCGTCTGTTCAGTTTTAATACTTATTTCACCAGTTTGGCTCCATTTTACTTCATCAATTTGTGGTTAAACTCTCCATTGAATATTATTCATGTCTTACAATATGGTTGCTACTGAAACTGATGAAGATCATCATTGCATTTTGTTTGCAGTTTGAAGATTGCACGTTTGATTGGCTTTATTGGCCTCAAGCTCGCCAACCGTTTGACTCTGAGACTGTTGAATATATCAAATCCCTTGATGCTGAAGCAGATATTGCCCTTCTGAAGTTTTATGGATGGCAGATGTCGGTAGAATGTGCATGCACACTTCGCATCTCCACCATGCTATTGAAGAAAGGGGTGGAGAGGGGGCTGACCCCTTTCGCAATTGGAAGCATAATGTGCAGAGAAACCTTGAAGAAAGAATCCCTGATTGAGGAGATAGTCCAAGAGGCTAAGGATTCTGTTCTTCCAGGTACAAGTGAGGCTGCATTCCTTGAAACTGTATCTCATATCATGGACTTTCGCCTTGATGAAATTGCTAGGTCTCTGCCTTGAAATGCAAAATTCTGTCGTCAATATGGGTATATGTTGTTAGTGAATATATAGTTGTACATATTCATAAAAGGGCAGGGCTCTCAAACTGTTTGTGAGGTTTGTTTGAAGAGGAATTTCTTCGTTTGTATTCAAGTTCATATTCTTTTATGACAATTAGTATGAACTTTTCTGATTGAACAGAGATAAGGTTTGATGATTTTTATGATGAACTGTTGTTCAATTTGTATTCAAGAAATAAACCTCTCGCTATTTAGATTCTAATTTCCCTATGATTTGTATATCGACTTGTTATTACTCATGACAACTTCCACAAAGACAACCATTTCCCTCGTGTTTCCCAAAGTCACCGAGCAGATGATGCCACATCATTTTAACTTCTTTAACGCTATAAATACACTGATATACACATCAACATTCATTTGTGAAGCCTACATGCATGTCATAGTCAATGACCAGAGTTGAATTGACCGAATTTTGAAGTAGCTAGGACTTCAGGGTCCGGTTTGGATTAACTCGACCCAAATTGATTCACAAAACAATATCATTTTGGTATTAATCTGAACCTGATCAAACATCAAGCCAAATTCAGACCGCAAAACCTAAGATCGGGCCTATTGCCAAACAACAAGGCATCATGAAGATTATTAATAACGCTAGTCTCCAATTGAAAAGTCAAATAAGGTACGGCTCCTAACCTGCTCAGTACAGTACAAGCCTGAGGTTTTCTCAAAAAACTTGGTGTAGTAACGTAATATATGCAGATAGTTTGAAAAAATAATAAGCAACAACAGAGGAGCATCTTATTCTACACAGATAGGACCCAACTCCTGAATAAGGCCCTTCTATTAACAACACGGAAACGTTTGATTGCTTGGCTTGATCTGGATGTAATGTAGTTCATATTTGCTGAACTCACTTGCAGATACAGTCTTGTACCAGTACTCGGGACAAGTTTAGAACAATGCTTGCTCAGGAAGAACTAGCAGGAAATACCCTCTAGGTGGATTAAACTAGTAAAGACGGCTCTGTTGAACAAGTCCCTGTTGCAGCATAAACTATTGAAGGGACCTGCAGCTAAATTCAGTCGTTTAAGTGGTAGCTAAAATGATCCCAAGTCCACATGCGATTGTTGCCCCAACTTGGAATGGACTCTGAGACCAAGTATGTAGGTTGATGAAGGCCTGGCATGATCATCGAGCTTCGACAAGGGTCAGAATAGTTAAAACTCACGCAGGCGTTCAACAACAGAAATTTTCATTTCTTGGGAGGCTTCTTCAGTATCCGCTTTGACCTTGTCCTGAAAACAAGTAAAGACAAAGAAACGAGTTTAGGTGTTTGACTCCCAAGAGAAAGGAAAGAACCCAATGGAATATATACCTCTTACTGCTCCCAGTTTGGCCACTAGAGCCAAACACACCCTTCATCAGTGAGTTTATATCGATGGAACGCTCTCGCATGAGCTGATCATGGTATATTTTGCTCCCAATCTCACTGATCTGCTCCTCAACCTCCTCGAGGGTTTGATCCACATTCAGCTGCAATTCTCCTTTTCTGATCACAGTCACACTGAAGCCATTTGCTTTAGCTTCCCGAAAGGCATCCTGGGTGAAGATTAGTAATGATGAGCAAAGAAATTACCATCTCCAAGGAGTGAAAGAAGACAAAGATAAGTCAAGGCTTCATGAATTTGCTTAAAGTCAAGGACGTGTCCTTAATGAATCCTAAACCAACGAAGTGGCCAGAGTAAAAGGCCTTGACATACAGTTTCATCTCTTAGATCGTTAGCCAGATCATATTCTGATGAATTCCAAAAAGTGGAGAATCTCAGGTTCCTTGGAAAATGACACATTTTCACGACTGATAGATTTAAAAGATGTTCAGATTATTAATCGATTCTGGACTGGAATCATATGATACAATTTCAACTATGTGTCTAGTGGGTTAAGCTTGCTACTATGATCAAAATTTCCTACATAACCAAAAGAAAATCAAACCTTAGGTGGTCGTGGAACAACAAAGGCGTTGCCATTTCCTAGCATCTCAATGTGAGCCTGAATGATATAACAAAAGTTTTTGCAGTCACCAGCATCTTCAAAAGCAATCACATGACGTGGTTTTGGCTCCAGTTCAAGATCTTCAGCCATCTCCAATGAATAAAATCCTATTTTTTGTTGCCCATCTTCCACAATATATAGCTCGATGCACTGAAAAGAACAGAAATAATTGTTCAATGATTTTGGTCATGCACAGTCTTATTCCTAAAAGACCATGGTTGATGGTTGAAATAGTATTAAACTGCATTTTCATTACTTTTATTTCAAAATAGAATATGTACTAATTATGAAAGTTAATTCATGGTGAACAAAAAAGAAAGATAAAAACTTTTTTCATAATATTGCTAATATGCTATGCTGGAAATTGTGAAATAGAAAAAAATCCCTACAGCATTCAGTCAAACTTTGATTTTGTCTCATCTTACTCTATCTGATGTCAACACATGTTTAGAAAATTAGTCAAACTTTGACTTTGTGTTATCTTACTCTTATCTGATGTCAATACATGTTTAGAAAATCATACATTCTGGCAATGTCAGTAAAAAAAATAATAAATAAAGGACATGTTTTCTTACAAGTACATGCGGAAGATCTAGCCACCATAAGTAGTCTTCTTCCTTATCTTCCGCATATTCCCGGTACTTGCTCACCACAGCTTGTGGTCCAAATAATTCCATTTCTCGTTTCAGTTTCTTAATTTTTTTTCCAATGAATTCATTTTTCTGTGTTGATCTTGTCATCAGCTCAGCTGCCTCCTGGATTTCTTCCTCAGTGATCCATCTATCCAAATCCTTCCCTATATCCTTCATAATTGATTTAATTTCTGGATCTGTCTCAGCATTGTAAGATTCCAAAAATCCACGGGACCATTTCTTTGTGTGCTGCCAATATTCCTTACCAGATTTTTTTCCAGCTCTGACGGAACCATCACTACCTTCTATAATCGTCTTGGGACCCTTTGGAACCTTTGAGTGTAAGTTATTTTTTGAGGCATAATTTGTCGAAGAATTGGTGACATTTTTGTTGACTGGGGAATCCAATGATTTGAGATGATTATGTTCATCCTTCTCGACAGGGTAGGAATTGCTGGTTTTTCCATCAATAGCTGCTTTACGTAGCTCTATGAAGTTATTGAGGAAGTCAGGGTCCTTCTCTAATGGGGTTCCTTTCCATCGAGGTATAAACTTCTCTGGTGGATCATACAAACTAATCCCATCTACAGGACAACAAGGAGCTAATATTAGTATTTGTTTTTCAAACAACAATATATGCTCCCAAATGACATGACCTACACAATTGGAATATAGCAATGGAAAACAATGGCAATTTCGAACTCATATAAGAATTTGTGGTGTTGCAGACCAACAGAGCTTGTGCCAAATAACTAACAATTTCTACAGAAAGGTGGCCTCAAAAGAAAATTTGGTAGCAGATGACACGCCTTAAGACGAACAAAATACCTGTCCCATAATCAAGATTTTCGATGTTTGAATGAAGATACTCATGCACTTGCAACAGTTTTTCATTCTCTTTCTCAACCTTCTTTTCAAGACCTTTGAAGAAATTGATCTTGTCTTCAGCATCCATCAAATAAAATGGGTCCCTTCCTGTTAGTTCATTCTCACGAACTTGAAAAACAATTTCTCTTAAACCTTCATCTTTCATCCACTCTAGTTCACTATCATCTTCATTATAGTCAAGCTTTGTTGTATCAGCACTCATATTTTCCTTTGCTTTCTCTTTTGCAACTCTATAATTATCTTGAAACCCGTCCCGAATCTTTTTAACTAAGGGTTCAACTTCATGAAAATTTGTTTCAATCCAGCTTTCAGTATTTACAGATGGATTTTCCTTGTTGCTGTTTCCACCATCGACAAATTTAGACAAACTTTGAGGTCTTTGAGTAGTATGCATCCCATTTCCTTTCCAAGAATTATCAAAATCCTTATTCTTAGTTACAAAAGATTCCTTCTTCTTTGCTATAGAATCTTCACAAGTAGTAGACTCAGTCAAAAGATCTGATTTTGTGCCTAAAGTTAGAGGTTTGGCCACTTTCCCATCCATGTCCACTTTATGGCTTGTTTTAAGAACACCAGCGCCCACTTCAGGTTCTTGAATATGATGCCCCCTTTTCTTGGCAAGAAATTCCTTAGCTTCTTTTACTGATCGTATTAACCTCAGTTTAGGACTGTTCTTCGACATGCATGATTCACCTTCATGACTATCAAAGGAAGGTAAGATATCTTCTGCCGTCACTCTTAGCTTATCTTTTAAGACATTCACACTTGAAGTAATACAACCCTGCGCGATATTATTCTCTTCAGGAGAGACCTTGCTTGGGTACCCAGCATGCTCACCATTTAATTCATACGAATTGGCTCTGCTTTCATTCATACCCTTCCTTTCTCCTGAATCTGTATCTGTAAGATTCATAATCTCTTCTCCACACTCTTTAACCATTTCAGTTTCCCTAAATGATTTATTAGTCGTGAGTTGCTTTTCTTTTCTACCCTTGTCAACTGTTGATTGTTCTCCACTCTCAATTTCCCGAATGTGTTGAGCCATTGCTCTAGTTTCCTGAATTTTGGTATCAATATCCCCTGTTTCACTAGCTTTTGTTGCCAGCTCTAACTTATCTTTTGAAGCCTTGGCTTTAACTATACTTTTCCTTAATTCATGCTTATCCAGTTTAGGTCTTTCGATTGACACCATCGGAGGTTCCTGAACAACTTCCACTCCACCTTTCTCCATAGCTTCTTGCTCCTTTCTAAACTTGAGCTTTCTCCTCATCATCTCCTTCTCAAACTCTGTGTAGTGTTCCTCCTTGTTACTAAAGGTGAATAGCTTCTTCACTGCCCAAATAGCAACAAAGCCAAAAAGGAACAATCTTCCAACTTTAGAGATTACAGGCACAAATTCAGGGTTAAGTGCACGACCACAAATTGTGCTAAAAAAGCCGGGCTCCTCACTGGAAACGACAAACTTTGCCACCGGGCTATTTCTTGGAATCCCATTCCCTGTTTTCTCCGTCTCTCCAGCCAAAGCCTTTGCACGCAGAAGTTTCAAATGAATTTCTTTTGAGTCCTCAGATTCCGACTTCTCCACTCTGCTTCTCTCTAAAATCTCATCCTCATTAATCACGACTTTCTTGACATTTCCCTCTACATCATGAAAAACAGTGAAAATGGGATTAGACCCAATGCCCCAATATGCACTATCATTCTTGTACCGATCAACCCAATTTTCAAGCTTTCTCGAAGGAACAGATTCTCCCATTTTCTTGGATTTCGGTTTCCATCCATTAACATCATCCAACTCAACTAAACCTCTATCAACGCCAACGTCAAAATCAGAATAATCCAAACCCTCACCAGATTCATCGTGCCAATCAAATTTGATAGGAAACTCGGGATTTTTCTGACGCACCTGTAAATCGTCAACGAGCTTCTTCCTCAGTGAATTTCTGCGACTGGTAGGTCCGCCAAAATGAGCTGAAACAAGCACGCTTCTGGTGGTAGAGAAGCGCAGATACATTGAAATTAAGGACCCTTTGTAAAACCGGGAGCTGCAAACCGGAAATTTGCATGATTTTTCGCATTTGCAGGTCTTCACATAGGTTTCAGATACCAGAAACGAAACCCGCAAGGAAGGCCTGCTTGGAAAATTAAGAAGGTCCATTAAAGAACACGAGCTGATAAAGGAAGTACAAGTGTTTCAAGAATTAAGTTGTCAAAAAAGAGGTGAAAAGGTGGCGTTTTGTGCACCTTTAAGCCATTGCTAAAACCCTGTCAGCATTCGACAGTTCTGGAACGACATCGTTTCTTTTGGTTCTAAAGGTGGTTGCTCTGTTCATAATTTCTTCCAAAGAAGTTGCTCCATGTGAGAGTTATGAATAGCACAACACTGTATAGTCTAACGTTTTTTTCCGTTCTTTAATGGGTTATTCTAATATTACCAGCTTTAACTGCTTGGAAGATTCGGAAGTTGGTTCAAATGCAAAGCGCAATTCGGATCAGAAACTCAAAGTAGTCGGATTACAAATTATGCTCAACTTTTGGAATTAAAAGACAACGTGTATACATAGTAATAAACTACAATTGGACTGAAGAGAATCGGGACGAACATCTTCAAGAAGTTTTATGGAGAATTCATAAAGCTGGAGGCCTCCAGTATCAATCATAAAGGTCCTCCTCAACATCATCTGCCATCTGCTTATAGTATTAAACTTACAAGAAACACAGCACACATTGAGACAGCGAGAGAGAGAGAGAGAGAGAGAGATGAAAGAAAGGGGCGCTATTAAGATCTAACTACAGAGATTCGGTATGCATGCCCCACCTTCCAGGTTCTGCTGTTCTTTCCATATCCGCCCTGTAACTCGTAGCTTTAACTCTTTCCTATCCCCTCCGGAGAAGAACAATGCCATGTTACGCTGTATTATCAGGCCGTCATGGCTGTCCCTGACCTTCCTATGGCTATCTCTTACGCTTCTAGGGGTGCCTTCCCAAATGAGTTTCCTGCCATATCCCCCAACCTCCAGGCTGTAGCTGTAATTTCGAGCTTCTGTCTCATCACCCATGAATCTGAGGAATGCAATATAAACAGGGGCCATTCCCAACTGGAAAGCTTCAAAATGGAGGCAGAAGTATTGACCAAAACAGTGGAAAACCTGCAATCAATCACAACGATACTTCAGTACTTGACAAGAAAAGCAACTGAGCCTAAGATAGAACGGAATTAAGACAGCTGGATGCTAACAAGGAATGCAGAGCTATATCTATCTGCTGAAGATGATCAGCAGAAATAAAGTTACCATAAAAACAAGGGAAACCAATTTTTTGGCAGATCACGACTGGATTATTAGAGAAACCAGGACCCGAAGGAGAAGATATAACAGGCCAAAAAATGTACATAACTGACAACTGTCAGGTTGTTATATGCATTTCTCAAGACCAGCAAAGGTCATGACTTTTGGTCACCACATATTTTACCAACTAACCACTTAAAAAAGCTCCAAATTTAGCAATTTCCAATGAGTTGCAAAATCCATTATCACCACTATCATTTATTTAAGCAGGCATCAATTCTGTTCGGCTCAATGTGGCAAAACTGCCATATTCTGAATTTCATATAATGATGGCATGACTAAATCATTTAAGAATAACACTTCACATGCCTTGCAAGAGATTAAAAAACTCTATAAACAAGCTGACTGAATACATTATCATTGTCAATTAATAACATACACATACCGTCAACATCCATGTTGCATTTTCAACTTCACGGGGATTGGACTTCACATAACGATGGTTAAAGGTACAACCAGAATGCATGTCCACCTTATGATCATCCCGTAGATGAGCAACTAGGAAAGGGATATCCCCAGTAACAGCACATTCTGATCCAGCATATGGACAGTTGTATGGCCTGAAGTTACAGAGGGACTCGTGTTTGAGTTTGCTGTAGTAAGGAAAATTCTCTGGGCACCCGAGAACCATGTACTTGCAAGGCAGCTCCAGTGACTCAGCAACTTTCTCCAGAGCTAGACATCTAATATCACCAAGCTCCTGTCTACAAGTCGGACACCGGTTATGCACCCTAGTTTTACAGGTTGAACAGAGCGTATGCCCATTGTGGCACTGTAGAAACAACAATTAGATCAACACATTAGCCAAAAATCTTCTGACAACAAAGGAATTATGACAGCCAAAAATACAATAGAAGTCACAAATAACATATTGTGATTCCCATCTGATGGTATTTCTGCGCTTAATTGCTTCTACATAGAGAGAAACTTGCTAAAGAGGGCTTAAGACCATCCTCCAAATCCAGCCAGCCCACCATATGTAATCCTTATTCATTATTGCAAAATTCCATACTTTAACCCATACATCTATCAGCATAATTGACTGATTTCCCAATATCTGTCAAGTATCTCATATCAAATCAATCTTAAATCTTTGTTCCTTAGAAGATGTGAAAAATTAACTACATGGAGAACCCTATCTTTACCTCATAACCAGACTCAGCAACCCAAAATTCACATCAAGATTTTCTTGTGCTTGAAGTAAACACACCTGTTTGTCTTTATCTCTTCCATCAACTATCAAGCAACAATGTACAACCCAAAGCGAATTTGAGGTTAGCAAATGAAGATGTGAATTATCCAAATCCTGGATCCTTGTTAACCAATATCCTAAATGACAATAAAACATCCTACTATCTTCAAAGATAAAAGGAAAAGAACCACGGAACGAAATTTAGTTGTTGTAGCATACTTGGTCTTTCTCCACGAGTTTAAGTTACCATATGGAGACAAATACACCTAAACCTCGATCTCCAAGTCCATCAAAACTTTATTTTCTGAAAACCATAAAACTGACTAATTTGCCTGTGCTTCATGCCGACTAAAGAAAAGTCATAGAAGTCTAGTTCTCCAAAATTGGGTCAAATTAACTGATCATTTCAGGAAAAAAAAACTAAGCAACCCTAAAAAGGGTTTTACCAATCAATTTATCGCAATTGTACCAAAAAAACAAAAAGTTAGAAGAAGTACCAAGGGCGCCAAAATCGGATCAAAGCCCAAAAATTAAAATGCAATAATCCAAAGTCAAAAAGAGAAGTACAAAGTTAATAGCTTTATAAAGAATTAAAACCCATGAACAAAAATGATGAAGTTTAGGCCGAGTCCTCTTCCCACACAATTCTATTCTTTTAGATTTCTTTCTTTATGTTAGGTCAGTTTATATCAATCTAATTGGAATTTCAAGAAAATAGGGCTATAGGTTCATTAAAAGACTTTGTCAACGTCTAATTATATCTGCACTACATCAAGTTTTACACAAAACCTGTAAAAGGACCTAACCTGATGAATCGGAGGGTACATAGAATTGGTACAAACGGGACATTCAAGGAGCTCATGGACGCTGGTGGTGCGAACCCCCGAAGTCACACTATTACTGTTGTTGGTTGTGTGTGGCTTTGAAACCGGAGCGAATTGATGGTGGTGTTGATGGATCTCATCCTCATCGATCACACATTCAATGCTATCCAGTTCCATTCACACAGCTACTCCTCTCAAAGACAGAGAAGAACAAATCCCAAAAATTTAAGGGTTTGACTCAGATGGGTACGTCGATTCAAGACTTTCTCTTCACAATCGATTCGAAACAGTGCCGATTCAAGAAACAAAAAAAAAGAGGTTTTTTCTTTGTCTCTAATGTTGCAACTATAAATATAAAAGCAACAAAAACAAAGAGATCGAAACTGTATATTACAAGATTCAGTCCGCGAAAAACGAGGTTCTTTTCTTCATCGGAGGAGCGTCAAGATTGAAGCTTTCGGGAGCCGGTTGATGGCCATCACGCGGCATTTAGGTTGAAGAGAGAGAGAGAGCGGGGTTTTTGACGATGGAGATTATAAGTTGGGTATAATCATCAAAATCCTTATTTGGGTCTTGGTGGTTGGATGTTAGCGCCTTTGTTATTCCAATACTGTGTTAGACAGAAAGTGGAAAGTTGGTGTGGGACCCGACCATGACCAAAGCTTTGGGATGGCTCGAGCCTAATGGTTCGTATAATTAGCCTCTTCCTCAGGCCAGTTGGGACTTTGGTCCCATCGACATCTTTATGCTTTATTCTTTAAATGCAAACTCATTAGGGGAACAAATCTTCTCTTACTTCAATCTTAGGGCATCCTTAGCTCTAACTCATCTCAATCATTTATTACAACAAATTAGATCGGTAAGATTGTTTGGACATAGAGGGCACAACCATAAGAACAAGATATCTTTCGTCATAAGATAGAGGGTATATCATTTATATATTTAATGTAAAGTCCACATAAATGTATAAATAAGATTTAATAAAATATGAAGGAGACATCATAATCGGAACAAACGATCTAATCTCATATTATAATTCTTTTAAGACTATGTATAAGCTGAGAAGTGAATACTGTTAGAGTTTACAGTTAGTTTACGGGTCCATACGAGAAGGAAAGTTAGACCATATATAAGTCTAAGTGAGATTTCATATTAAAACTAATTGGTAATAGGTGGAATAGCCCACTAGACTTATATGTTAGTCTTCTTTCCTCTCTTTCTTTAATGTGGGACAAACTCTCACTCTTTATATTTCAACACACCCCCCTCACGTGTGGGTCTAACGCGTGACATAATTCATTTCGAGGTGTTAACGACTAACATAAGAGCAACCTGCTCTAATACTAGGTTAGAATTTACAATGAACCTACAGGTCCATGCGAAAAGGAAAGTTAGGTCATATATAAATCTGAGTAAAATTTCATTCTAAAACTAATTGGTAATAAGTAGAGTAACCCACTAGACTTACAAATCCTACTTTTTATATTTAAACAAATACACTCGGAAAATAACAACTATAATCCACCCTGTCAAACGGTATTATGATCTCCTCCTCTTCAACTAAAAAGCGACCTTAAAGTCTTTTTTTCATCATTTTTATATTAATTAGAATAAAATCTCTTATATTTTAAAACTTTTTTAAAAATCCTTTTATTTTTAAAAGTTTTGAAATTTTTAATTTTTCAAAAATCTTTTTTAAACTTTAATTAAAATAAGAATGAAATATATGCAACATAAATATTATATTTGTATCAATTAA